>JBBMJZ010399983.1:0-13456 GCA_037833815.1 Zingiber zerumbet
ATAGATATGGAAATAGAAAATTTAGACCAAGTCCTAAGTCCCCCTATCTATTTAAACCTTACCTTCTAAAGCCCTCTTTTGGTTTTGTTGCCGCCGACCCTAGGAAGACCTCCTCAACCTCTTGTTCTCCACCGGTGCTAGGATTTCCAAGGAAGACAAGGAGTGGTTGGCTAAGTGTTTAAGGCATGTTGTCAAACATTTTATTGTTTTATTTAGCTTCTATGTCTTGTGAATTTTGGGTACCTTACATTGGGTTGATGTTTCATAGATGTTCTAGAATTATGTTGTGACCCTGCTGCTTTTGATTCTGTTGTAGTGAGTTTTAAATTTTGTTTTAGAGGTTTAGTCATCATGATCTTGCTCAACGAGTTGTTTCATATTTTACTAATTGTAAACCCTTAGGAACTAGAGAACTATGCATGCTCGAAATAAGTTATACACCTTGCAAGTTTCGGACATGATAAATGTAGGTTTAAATTCTGTTTTAAGAGTTATGAATATGAATGTTGCATTACAATTTGAGTCATGCTTCTAGTTGTCTTCCCTTAGGAGATCCATGCTTAATTCTAAATATAAAACTTGTAAATTTCAGATTTGTAGGAGTAGATTAAATTCTTTTTTTAGAAGTTGTATAGTTTGATGTTGCACTTCATGTTTGATCCATGCTTCTAGTTGTTTTCCTTTAGAAGATAGAAGATCATTTGATACTCAATTTGAAGTATAAAACTTGTAAATTTCAGATTTATAAGAGTAGATTAAATTCTTCTTTTAGAAGTTATATAGTTTGATGTTGCACTTCATATTTGTTCCATGCTTCTAGTTGTTTTCCTTTAGAAGATAGAAGACCATTTGATGCTCAATTCGAATTCTAAAACTTTTAAATTCCATATTTATAGGAGTAGACTAAATTCTGTTTTTAAGGGTTTAATCACCATGAGACCATGAGGTCGCTCTACAATGGTTTAATATTCTTCTATTTGTTTTCCATTAGAAACTAGAGATCTTTGCATGCTTATGTTTAGGTTCACGATTATGCCCTGTTTATGTTGCTAAGCATGCACAAGTCTATGCTTAAGCATACGATATGAAAATTACATGCTTATGTTTAGGTTTATAATTATGTCATGTTTATGTTTATGCATGCTCACACTATGTTTATGCATAGAATGACATTGAAATTCATGCTTAAGCTTATGTCGTGAATTTGCATGTTTGTGCTTAAGTTTATGTTTATGTCCCTCTTATGTCTGATATGATATCTTAAAGTAATAATGATAATGATAAAGATTTAATGAGGATACCGTGAGGGAAAAGTTCCAAAGGGAGCCCGTTTACGGGAGAAGCCTCCAGAGAGAGCCCGTTTACGGAAGAAGGCCCCAGAGGGCGCTCGTTTACGGGAGAAGGCCTAGAGGAAGTCCAATATTGGGTAAGTTGACTGTGACAAAATGATAATGATTAGATGGGAACACTATAAGGGAAAAGGCCCCAGAGGGAGCCTAATATCAATTTTCCATGTTAGGCCATAGCCTAGTGACGAGAGTTGCTGACGCCCTGCCGCCAGGTACCATGGTTTTACAGCTAAGATTGATCAATCGACCATATGATGATAGCTAGTCACTTTCAACGATCCTTACTTTAAAAAGATTTATGAAATATTATGTTTATGTTTATGCTGACGTTATGCTTATATACCTGCTCATGATTATGTCTGTTTGTATGCTTATGGTTATACTTACGCTATGCTTATATACATGCTCATGATTATGTCTGTTTGTATGCTTATGTTTATGTTTACGTTATGCTGATGTACATGCTCATGATTATGTCGGTTTGTATGCTTATATTTATGCTTATGTTATGATGATGTGCATGCTCATAATTATGTCTGAACTAGTACATGACATAGTTTTGAATATGTTGAGTCTCACGACTAACAGACTTTAACCTTTCTTTTTCAGACAGGGGAACAAATGAGACAGGAGGCATTGACCAGTGAGCGGGCTCAGAACCATGGCAATACAACCCGAAGACCTTCTAGTTTAAATTCCGCATTTAGCTATGTTTTTTTTTCGAATCGTCTATGTAATCTTTATTTGAACTAAGAAACCGCTATAAAAGTATAAGCAAGTGACATCCGTAGTTACATTTATGAATTGTAAAAAAAAACAAAGGAAAAACTAGGGGTGTTAAAGCTACAAACCTAGTATATCATGAACGCACAAATCACATCGAGGTGGACTGTCATTACATTAGGGAGGCCTTTATTCGAGGCGTTATCACTCTTCCTCATCTAAGTACTGTGTTCAAATAGTTGATGCCTTTACGAAAGCTTTGAAAAGCTAACGACATAAGTTTCTCAGTAGAAAATTGATGCTAATAGACTTACCCACATCAATTTGAGGGGGATATCAATATTGTCAACTACAATATTATCAATATATTCTTGCCTTACACAATATTGTCAATATATTCTTTCCTTGTTCTTCACTCCTTATTTAGTTTTTTATAGCTGTAAATCCCTAGCTATAAATTCCTTGATTATCTCTCTTATTATTGTAATTATTGTTATATTTCTTCCTATATTAGACCTAAGCTTAAGGGATTTGATAATCCATGTCAATATATTGTAATTCTCTTAGTGAATGAGATAGAAAACATTTTTCATAAATTCTCTTCTATTTCTTTGTCATTTTCTTTGTCATTGTTGACCATTTTAGGAATGAATCTAAATTAAGTTTTTGGTCACTGCAGTCTCCTTAGTTATTTTTCTATCACACTTTTCCAAAATTGCTTGGTACGACTCATTAACTTAATGCCTCTACAATTCGCACAATTTTATGTTTCCTTTGTTTTTATACAGGGACTAGAATACTTACCGTCAACCGATTAGGTATTTTTTTTTCATTTTCAATATCAGATTGAATAACTTCGTAAGTCATTAAATACCCTACTTCCCTAGGCACTTTTATACCTCTATTGGAATATCATCTAGTCCAACCATTTTTTCATTTTGCATCTCATTTAAAGTGTCTTCCTCTCTCTTTCTTTAGCTATCGTATAAATGTTTCTTTTCCTCTTCTTTTGTATCTAGCCGTTGATATAAATATTCAAAAGTTTCATTCATGGTTTCACTCACTGCTTTTTGGCCTTTTTTCTTGACTACTGTATATTTTTTAAAATTTTCTTTATTCTTACAAATATATAATAACTTATATGTTATTCGTTTTCCCCTCACTTTCTTTTATATTTTCTCACTCCACCATCAAGATTCTTTATGCACATCCTTTTGACTCACCGAGCATGCTTAACCACAATTTTCAAATTTAATTCAAGTCTTCTCTCCTTAAATATAATTTATTTTCCATCCTTTAACTTTCATCACTTGATTCTAGAAGTAGTGTCCATTTTCTTTCTATTTGATACTATATTTGAGACGTATATTAACCATACTAACATATGTTAAATAGTTAAATTTCTCCAAAGATGACCTTACAATCTTTATAAATTTTTTTATCTTTCTTTATGACCATAAGAAATTTATTATTTCCATTTTTGAATGTAACCAAGTGTTCTTCTCCTTTCTTGAAAAAAATATTAATTATTATAAGTTTATATGCTACCGCAAAATCCAATATAATTTTTTCTTCTTCATTTTTTATTCCAAAATCATAACCCCTGTACACTCTAGTATATTCCTCATTTCTTACTCCTATATACCCATTTAGATATTAAAATCGATTGACAGAATTTTTTGTACTACCTCATCTAAGTCATTCCAAAATATATATTTGGTGTGTTCATCTAATACTACCTGAAATGCATATATACTAATTACATTAATAGTTTCTTTCGCCGTCACCATTATTTTAAGAGCTATAATCTTATCCTCCTTTCTAAGTACTTCTAGTATATCATCTTTTAACAAACTATCTACAAAAATAGGTACTTCATTTTTTTATTTTACGCTTTACTGTGTATAAGAATTTAAATCTTGGATTCTCTCATCTTTAACATCTTTCCTATCTATTTTGTCTCTTGTAAACATAAAATATTAATTTTTTTCTTAATCATCGTATCTACTACATCCATTACTTTATTAGTGAGTGTTTCAAATCTAAATCAATATTCCTATAATGTTTGTTCTTATCCAATCTAAGGTGTGAGAACTCTTACATATTTAACGCTACACCTAAGTTCTCACAAAAATGTGGCGGTCTTGCTGAGATATTACAGTCGGACCCTATAAAGCGTTCCATCCAAGGAATAACCTACCATGTACACAATAATTTGATAGATTCATTCATAAAATATTTGCCTCTATTTGACGTTGGCTGACAATCCAACGCAACCCTCAACCTTTTTCATCTAAGCTTGGGACCGACAATGGTGGTTTTGAAATTCGAAGTTTCTATCTCCTAAAAACTATTATATTATTTTGTTTTTGTTCGGTAGAAAAGTACGGTTAAAATAAATAAAAAAACTCATGGTTAGAAAACTAGTATGGTGCTAGGAGAAACGATTAAACAAATTATTTCGATAAATTATCAAAATTCAATACTACTCGACACAAGCAATGTCTCTTGTATCATTGCATCAATATGTCGATGAGCATTGTTTCATGTCAATATTCAACTCCAACATCCTTGGTATACTAAAACACATGTTTAGATGAATTGAAATAATATTTTTTTATCTTGTTTAAAACTTGTCTCTATATAAGTTAATATAAAATCAAACCATTTCGGATGGAAAACAAAGCTTGAACTTAAGAATATAATTGTCTTATCTCCTTTTTCTTCATCTCCTTCCTCCTTTTACCTTTAATTATCCATCGACATCATACATCATAATGTCAACATGATACCTAAACAATGTCGTTCCAATTAAAGACTAAAATTTTGGCATGGCTCGAGATT
This sequence comes from Zingiber zerumbet, assembly GCA_037833815.1. Taxonomy (NCBI): domain Eukaryota; kingdom Viridiplantae; phylum Streptophyta; class Magnoliopsida; order Zingiberales; family Zingiberaceae; genus Zingiber; species Zingiber zerumbet. The sequence goes on from JBBMJZ010399983.1 coordinate 4,917, forward strand.
TTCAACCTTAAGGCAACTTATTTTGTTATTGATGGAAAATAGTAGCACTATTGAGAGAAGTACAATTTTATAGTTTAGAACTACAAATGTAGATTTTTGGAGGAGAATATAGGATAGATTATAAAAAGTAACTCATTATTGGAAAAGGCAAGAGAGCTAGCTCGTCTAAGAGGTGCACTTAGCCTTACCACCCATTTAAATGTGCCTAGCAAACATGGCAAAACTAAGACCAACAGGACAAACCATGGCCAAGCCTAACTTAATTGGGGCCTTGAAACTTGAGCTAGGCCAAGCACAATCCAACTCATGCCAAATATTAAGCTTGAGCCATGTGCAGCTAGGACATGACCCGTTTACATGCCTAAACCTACCCACCACACACAATCCTCCAAAATTACATGGTTTTGTGAAAAAATCTAATAATAGTAAAAGCACTTATATTCAAGGTTATCCATAAAAATTAAAAAAGAAGTAAAAAGCTAGAAACATATATTTAATGGCCATTTTAGCCCGAACTTACACAACTAAATCTAGAAACGTATATTTCTGTTTACAAACAAACTTTAAACTTGATCTAATATATGAATCTTATCCCATCTATATTACTTTTGTAAACATGTTGTAATTAGAACCTAAAATTTATATGTATTTATATAATATAAGGAGTTTGAATATTTGCTGTAAAATAGCAGCAATGGTCATATCAAATTCTATAAAAGCTTATTTATGGCATTACCATTAAAAACTCCACATGAAATCTTCTGGAAATTTAATATATAGTTCACCTAAAGTTATCACGAGTATATTCTTTTTATACTAAAATATGTTAGTTTGTATGGTCACAAAGTTATATATACTAAAACTTCATCTATCTACAGCAAACATATTTTGAATTCACAAAACAAGTGTATTCTACATTTATTGGATACCTAAGGAACATTTACAAGTGTTTAACAATTTGTTCATAAACAATGTTCATATTCATTAATACTAATGAGATGAGCTCTCACATCTCTACTTTCTTTTCTTAATTATCAATTTTCATATCATGGGAAATTGGTATAGACAGGATACAATTACATTATATAATTAGATGAATTGAATTAAACTCCAACTAATACAATAAAAAAATATTTTACTATTTTAACTATTATTAGTGATATAATCTTGTGTAGTTGGATGGAGGAATAAATTCATGTGGTCAACCAAAAATATGGCTTGATAATGATCTCATCAAAACTTTATTAACAAGTTGCCTTAGTGGTTGCTACCTAGAGCGTCTATAGTGAATGTATCAGTCTGTCTTCTGGATTGCACTTGCACTAATAGTTACTGCCTATTTTTTATTTCCACTTGGATGATTGTAAATCTATTGAAGACACATGATTCAAAGCTCACTTTTGGGTCAAATATTGTGCATTTGAGTTTTCAACTTGCTCAAAAAATAATGTGGAACCGCCACATTAATGCCCCCCTACAACGGCCCCACGTCGTATGGAGGGAGGTTCAACAAGAGCACAGGTGGCAAGCGCATGGCGGGGCCTGCAGTTGTCAACTTGCTCAAGCCTCCATCCATGGTAGCTCCATTATTTGAACTTTAATGAATGGCAGTTCCCTGAGTTGATTACTTTCAATAGATATCACCTCTATTTTTTGTTTTGTCCAGTATTTGTTGCTTTCACCACAGCCTAGGACTTAGACAAATGAGCATTTAGTCAGCCCTAATATGTTTCCTCGATTGAACTAGTAAACACATCTCATCTACTAGCGTCACCATCAGAATGGGAGCTTAATTGAAGGTTTACTATTCCCTGTTGAAATAGTGAGAACTAATCATCTTTCCCTCTATCATGCCCAATTGCAATAGTGTCACAACTTCAGTCATCTCCAATTGCTTGCAACTCCTTTATCATTGAGATGAACATTGTCTTAATTTTATCTCATTTCTAACTCTATCAAGGCTTTAACCAGTTGTGTTCATCTCAACTCAATAAGGTTCATATCCAAGGCTATTGATTGCTACAATACATCCTTCTTTGGCATCTTTAAGATTCTTCCATTCCTAGACAATTCAACTATTTTACCTTTTCTCATAGCTTCCCAACCTAAGCCTTGTGCAATATACTCCTTCCCAGCACACCCACAAGTCCCACACTGATGTAATCATTCATAAACCTTTGCCACACTTAAATCTAAAGCTAGAAACAAACTTTGGGTCTATGATCACTCTAGGAATACACAATAACAACAAGGATAGTCCAAACATTGAAGGTAGGGGATGGTCATATTTGCAAGATCCTCTACCTAAGAATTATTAATTGGTCGTCTCCTGTGACTAGCAAAATCGAACCCAATGGCCCAATAATCCACTTGTTTAATGTGATCTACTCATGTAGAGCATCATTGAATGCCCACTAAAGACTTTCCCAAGCTTTTCATAAAATGAGAGGAATAAAGATCATATGCTAATCTCAATGTCTAGTTGAAAATAACGTTAGGTAGTCCATTGAGACATGGTTGTTGACAAAAAGTAATTAGGTTTCCTCCACGATAACACTAGGTAACTCTCTCTACCTTTATATATTATTAATGAATATAAAATATTACAGATAGACTCACATGTAGTAACACAACTCCCTATCACTCCCCATCAAATTGGTTCAAATATATTGTAGAGATCAGGTTCTTACAAATATATTCAATTAATATGTCCGTAGACACATGTAGAGACACCAATGATCTAGCTTGAGAAGTCTATGGAACGACGCATGTCAAGAGAGGACAAATTTGTCTTAGTGTTCATGGAATGACACGTGAAAAAAGGTCTAATTAGACCTAAGCACTTTGCAGAATGATGCATGCAAAGAGAGAACTAATCTGACTTGAGGTCTCCACATAATAATGCATTCAGAGAGAGAATTGATCTGACTTAGGTCTATGTTGAATGTGCACACGAAGAGAGTACTAATCTAACTTGAGATCTCAACAGAATGATGCACGAGGAGAAACTGATTGACCTAGTTTGAGATTTACAAAATGACATATGCAGATGACACTACGTGGACAAGTAGTGATGATGATATGTAGAATAATGCATGCATAGGCGCTCAACTGACCACAATTATATGAGCAATGGAATATGTGCAGAGGCACAACCAATAATGATGATACAGAAAATGAAACATGTACAGGGCCTCAACCAACGACAAGCAAACATTGTATTTAAGCACTCACATGCTCTCACATCTCTTAATTGTCACTCCAAGGAAGCTCTATTGGGTATTTCTAACAATAATGTTGATGTGTCCATGATGAGTGATCTCAGAATCAACAATGCATATTAATTTGGACTTATATAAGAGGCAATTTGGGCAAGGGTAAAGGCGCTTAAACTACAATCACTAGATTCCACCATTGTTGCCTTGGAAGTTCATGCCAATAATATGTCTATTGTGAGAAAAGTGATTTAGTAGCAATGGGATGAAATGATACATATATTTGAGGTTTATATTTTGTGAAATAAGAAAATTAAGTGTTGTCATGTTCTTGTCTTATACCAATGTCTTCACAAAAATTAGTACATAATACCATGAAATCCAAAAACATCAAATTAAAGCAAATTAACAATACTATATTAGACCAATTTATCTAACTCAGCTAAGACGAGTCAAATACCTTCGCATAACGTTTTTCACTACTAAGCACTAGTGAGCATCTCACGAATTGCTTCTGAATCCAAATAAGTCTAGGTAATCCAACTAAAGAGGGTCCTCAACAATTGATTTCATAATTATAAATGTCCCTAGAGTTGGGATAGCAACAAGACAAATATTAGTGGGTACCTGTGAGTCAACCCAATCCACTATAAATATCCATTAAATGAGTTTGGAAAAATCTGCAAAAAATAATAAATGCCCATGATAGGTGTGGGACAAGCTTAAGTTTGGGACAGTTTGAGTTTTATTATGAGGATTGGTAATAGAGTTCTTACTGTAGTGGATTTAGGATTTAGTCTTACATTACTATATAGTAGTGCTTCTACATTCCTCTATATTCTTGTAATTATTTTTTTACAATATATGCAATAGAATAATTCCTATTGACAAATTTAACATGGTATCAAAACCCCCTTTCAAGATATAAAAGTTTACAAGGACGATCCAATTTGTGGGAGGTTGTGAGGCTTTGTCTTGAAGGTAGTCTTCCAGTGTATTCCAAAGTCTTTAGTTGCTAAGTATTTCCTATAAGTTTCATATAGGTGTTAAACAATAATGTGGATTCTACAAAGGCATTCAATTTTCTCAATCAATTTTGTTTTAGGAACTAGTCTTTTGGGTCTCATTAGTAGTTCTGGAAAAAGGAATGGAGACTTCAAGGTAGCTTAATAAGGAGCAATTCTCCGATGATACTACTTAATCCAAGCAAGATATGTCAAACAACTAATTGTTCTTTCCATTTAAAGAATTAAATAAACAATAGCTCACATCTTAAAATAACTAACAGATCAATTTTTCTATAATTATTTATTTAATTATTGAAATATAAGGTTAAACCAAGTTCACATCTTATTTGTATTTACTTAGTGATGTGATAATGATCGAATTCCATTTTATTTGAGGACAAGTCACAAATCATAGAAATTGTGTGCTTATCCTAGGGAACATATTATTCCAGATTTTAAAAGCTCTTAAAGGATTTTTACCTTTTAGGTACTTGGGGTTGCTTACTTTGAACCAAGCTGGTGCCAGACCACAAACAAAACAAACCCCGAGATATCATGAAACCCTAAATTTTTATCTTTTGTAGTTAGTACATAAGTTTTTTTTATATTTTATCCAAAAAAACCAACAATCAAAGTCTTTATCTTACTAAATGGGGTCGGCTATATGGATTTTTCTACACCATTGACTCGATCCCCTACTATATCCTCACCTATAACAACAACAACCAAACTTTATCCTACTATATAGGGTTGGCTATATGAATCTTTCTACGTTATTGAGCTCTATCCCTCACTACATCATTATCTATATTTAAATAAATTTTATACTATTTTATCATTACTAACCAAGTCTTTTTTTTTGTCTTCCTCTTCTTCATTTAGTGTGCGCATTTATCATAGTTTGGCATTGTCTAACTAGATCATTTATTGGTAATCTAGGTGCATGTCTCTACCCTCTTAAATAAATCTCCCTGAATTTTCCTTAATAAATGCAATCTCATCTCTCTCTAATATTCTCATTTCTTATCTTGTTCATCCTTATATGCCCGCACATCCACCTTAAAATCCTCAACCATACATGAAACATCCTAAAATCCTTTACATACCTTTCACCAAACATGCATTACCAATATTAAAGAGGTCTGAATTAAACAACCCAATTCCAAAGATTATGCATTACGAACTGGTCCAACATAAAACCAAAAATAATTTGTGTTTGAACATCATAATAGTAAATAAATTCTCCACGAGAGTAGAAAGTGCAACCAACCAGTGAAAGAAACTTAAATTGACTATCAATCAGATAACTTGACTCTGACAAGAGGACCCAACATCCTAACGCATGTAGAAACTTAGACAAATAAAAGAGGCTCTCGGGTGTGCACTACCAGGTACAAGAAATCTCATCCGTCAAGTCCTTTCGTCTCCTCTTCACCTATACCATATGGATCTAATGAGTATAAAAACATATTAAGTTCAACCTTTTATAGAAATAACATCAGCTCATAGCATTTAAGAGGAATATTTTGATAAATTAACAGAAAACAACTACTGGCATTAGTTTCACGAACTCTACGTTATCCACGGGACTTCGCCTCAATGTGAAAATTTAGCTAGCTACCACTCTACCTCTTCCAACAATAAATATGTTAAAATCATGTTATGGCACTATCATCTTGGTCATCCAAACTTTACTTATCTTGCAAACTTATTTCTTAATGAAGATGTTCATTCCTTTTAGCGTGAGTTCTGTAAACTTGCTAAACAAACATGAGTATCCTTTCCAAGCTTAAGTTACAAATCATCTAAACCCTTTTCACTCATTCATAGTGACATTTGGGGACCACCCCATATTAAAACTCTGTTGGTTTGTTTCATTTGTTGATGCTGACTTGGTTGTTTCTAATGAAATATAAATCTACAGTGAGTCACATATTTGAAGAGTTCTATACTATAATCCAAACCCAATTACAAACATCTATTCAGTCACTCAAAACTGACAATGTCAAGGAATACTTTGCCTCGAATCTTGGCACTTTTCTATCCCCAAAATGCATCATCCATCTCAGTTCCTGCGTTGACCCTCCTCAACAAAATGGGATTGCCGAATGCAAGAACGGGCATCTTCTCAAGGTAGCTCGCTCACTCATGTTCTCTTCTAATACCACAACAACAACCAAGTCTTATCCCACTAGGTGGGGTCGGTTGTGTTCTCTTCTAATGTACTAAAAAAAATTTGAGATGATGTCGTCTCCACAACCACCTATCTCCTCGATCAAATGCCCTCTAGAGTTCTCAATTTCCATAGTCCGATTCAACTTCTCCTCAAACCATACTCCCACACCAAGGTAATCTTTTAAAATATTCTTATAAAAGTATTTGGTTATACATCATTTTTTCACATCCACCATCACAATAGTAGTAAACTTGATCCAAGATTCACCAAATGCATTTTCCTCGGCTACTTACCATTCCATAAAGGCTACAAATGCTACTCGTCTATCACCAATAATACCTACAACACCGTGGATGTCACTTTCTTTGAACAACAGTCATACTACTCCATCTCTAATATTCAAGGGGAGAACTGAGTGAATATCATCATCCATTACACTGTTCCAAACCAAACTTCGACATCATTCACCCTCTATCCAATCCCCTTGTGTTACATCCCATTCCTGCATCTCCTCACGCAGTGAAGCAATTTCGTCTATACGCAAGATGAAAGGCACATTCAGCACCAGTTCAAGAGTCATAACACGATCCAACTCCCACAGATATTCACTCAGGTACGATAATCATAAATCTACATCACTTGTGGATAATAACCTTGACATTCCAATTGCTTTGAGGAAGTTAGATCATGCATGATGCATCTCATCTCCAACTTTATTTCTTATGAAGGACTATTCTAAATTATTGCACATGTGTCGCCGTCTTTGATAATATTTAAGTTTCAACCACCATTGATGCAACTCTCACTCTAGATGGAGAAAAGTTGTTGATAAGGAAGTAAAATCCCTACAAAAGAATGTTACATGGTTTGTTTGTGAACTACGAAAGGGCAAGAAAGCAATCGGGTGCAAATGGATTTTTAAAGTCAAACACAAAGTTAATGGTACAGTTGAAAGACTAAAGGCACGTCTTGTAGCCAAAGGATTCTCACAATCCTATAGCATCAACTACCAAAAAAAACCTTTGTTTTAATGGTCAAGCTCAACACTATTACGAATCTTATTCTCTCTGGCTGCAAACAAAGACTGACATTTAACCAACTAGATGTCAAAACTATCTTTCTAAATGGTGACTTAAGAAGAAGTTTATGTGAAAATTCCCCCCGGCCTTTGCACCCATAACAACAAGGTATGCAAGATTCACAAGTCATTATATGGTCTTAAGCAATCTCCTAGGACATGATTTGACAAGCTACATGCACTTAGCAAATCACACCTTATTTGTGAAAATCTCTCCTGATAATCCTTATTGTCTACGTCGATGATATCATTATCGGTGATAATGAGAAAAAAAATGCAAATCTAAAGGGGATCCTCACTCAGGAATTTAAATATAAAAGATCTCGGGAATCCAAAATTCTTCCTTGGCATGGAACCGTCTCAATCTAAACATAGAATATTCATATCACAGCTGAAATACACATTGGATCTACTAAAAGAAGCAGGCATGCTTGGGTGCACGTGTGGATACTCCAATGGATGTTTCCCACAAATTTAGCTCTGGAAAGGATCGTGCACCAATAGACAGGGGGAGATATCAATGACTTGTAGAACATCTCATCTATCTATCCCACACACGATCTGATATCAAGTTTCCGTTGGTGTGGTAAGTCAATTTATGAATAATCCTACAGAAGAACACATAAACATTACCTACGAAATCTTGAGATACCTCAAGAGTACCAAGCAAAGGGTTACTATTTCAAAAGATCAAAGATGGAGGTATACATGTGTATTCAAATACAGATGGGGAAGGGTGGATGAGAGGGCACGGGGGAAGATCCTTTTCTCGACATTTCTATTTTTATTTACCTCCCATCTATTAGCACCTCAAACTCAAGAATGTTGATGCACCCAAATTGACGGTTTGTTTTAGCATATTATTATAATTATTAGTAGAATGTGGATGCACGCAAGTTGACTGTTTGTTTTAACATGCTAGCAAATCATTTTATTTATTTAGTAATGTCTTTCTATGCATGAAAAGTAATAATGTATTGTTTTTAATAATGTGATGTGTATGTGACAATGTGACTAGAGCTGTCAGACAGGCCAACCGATGGCGGGCTAACCATTTGGCGGGG
>JBBMJZ010399991.1:0-13456 GCA_037833815.1 Zingiber zerumbet
GAAATAAAGGGAATCCATTTTGGAATTGTCTCGCAGTCAGAATAACAATCATAAGCTACTGAACATGGGAATTGGGACATCAATTTCAATCTCAGAATTGCATCCATACAACCATTGAATTTGAGTTACTTCACAAAATCACACAATGTCCGAGCTCAAAAATTTAAATTTCATTAATAATCAAACAACAACCAGAAGTCGGAAATCAAAATTCCAAAAGCACAACAGTCATTCTGAAATCCAAACAAGCAACTCATATGGTAGAAACATCACAACTTGACATATAATTTAATAGAACAAATCCAGAAATAATCAAGAAGAAAACTAGGGCAACACTCGATTTAAAAACTGATTACAATAAAAGCAAAAATAGAGAAAATACTAACCTTTCTTTTGTCGATGATGGTGGGCGCCGACGCTTCCTTCTGAGTTCTGACTTCGCTGTTGCGGCGATGCCTTGCCAATTCGCCGATTCACCGATCGCCAACTCATACACAGGAAGTCAGAAAGTCAACATTTAGTATATTATATACCTATAAAAATAAATTTTGGGTTGGCCAACAAGACTTGGCTATAGCCTAGTATAGCCCTAAGGAAGATTTGTCTCTATTTGCAATAACCTGCACGCTTGAAGGAATGTTGCTTCTGCTGCCTATTGCCACCTCCACATCGCACCCATTGCCAATCTAGCATTGCTTGCCGCCTGCCTTGCCACCTCCGACCACCACTCCTCCATGCGTCACACGAAGCTTTGTGGCAATCTGCTTGCTGCCACCTCCACACCATCCTGTTGTCGATCCGGCACTGCCCAGCTTGCTCGACGACTCCGATCCTTTCGAGGGTAATTTCGAAAAAAATTGTTTAATCTCCGGAATCAAGAAAAACCTTGGGTCGTCCATGGTTTTCTGATTCCGGGTTATATGCCAAGATTAATGACACTTGCTGACATTTCGAAATCGAGAAAAATTTTAAAATCTAAAAAAATCTAGAATCAAACATGATTATCCTAGATTACCATAAACGGATAATTTTGATTATATGTGATATTCTTGAACCAAACAATCCCTTATTGTTATCAAACTCCATTTTCATAGCTTTCCACCTCGACAAGTTATCTACCCTCTCCATCTTCATAAAAGTAATTAACTAAGCATCTTTATATTGTCTCCCATGCCATGCATTACCTAACAAAATCCACGCAGGGAATGGATATCTTTATGTGAAGGCAACCTTTTTTTCTTTCCTATATTCTTCCATGCATAGCTTTGTTCCAAGATTTAGCCATGGTCCATCTTGTCTGCCATGGTCGATAATAGGAAACATGCTTTTATATAAGTACGAGTAAGATAGTGGAGAGATTGAGTTGGTAAGTAATTAGTCAAAGTCGTAAACGGGCTGATTGATGACTCAAACAAATGTGTCATTGTTTGGATTTGATGTTCTAACCACTTTCATCTGTTTATCGACGCACCAAAAAAAAAAAAAAAATTAAATTTGAGCTCAATTCAGTTATTCAAACATATTCAAATTAAAATTGTATAAAAATAAATCAAATCCGACTGGTGAGTCGGTCGATCAAATAAAATATTATAAATTTAAATTCAATTCAAACAAACTATGGAACATATTATTTTGAGCTAGAGGTTCAATTAGTTTGCACCTCTAGGGCAAACGGTGCACACTTCTACTATCTCCGGTAATCAAATCCCTTAATTATAAATCACAAAACAAATTAAAATTACACGCCAAAAATTCATTTCAGATGGAGACGAAAAAAAAAATGAAAGCTGAACTTTCAGTGAAAACAAATCAATATATATTTCCAGATCAATAACAAGTGAGTGAGGTGAATTGCTTCCTCGATCTAAAACAACAGGAAGGGAAAAAAAAAAATACTATCTGCAATAGCCATGGTAACCACGCTGGAAACAATATATGGCGTGTCTTCTAAGTTGTCCTAAAACCCCATTTACAATTAAACACCATTATTTTACTTAGAAACGCAAACTTAATTACTGCGACTTTATCACAGTGAATGCGATACACCTTCGTCCCGATTTATTCAGAGTCATTAAAATACATTTCAATGGAACTAATTAACAATGAGATTGCCCAGCATCCGTTCAAACTTACAGCTAGATTTTTGCCGAGCTCCTTAACAATGCGATGGGTTCTCTTATAAGTTAGCTCAAACTCATCTACCCATGTCAAATTATTATCCTAATAGTTATCTAGTTGGTGATCTCTCCATGTCCTAATCCTTGATCGACAATGATTGAGTAACTGACATACACTGAGATCAACTACTAATTAATAGATAAACTTATTCTATCCATAATTTTAGATTTCAGGGGGATCGTAGATATAATCTTCATAAATATTTTTATATCAAAGCTTTCGAATTGTTATGTTTTTTTTTCATTAATCCTTAAATACATTTCATGGCTTAAATATGGAAGGGATTTTATCGGATAATTTTCACACCTTCCGGTGTTAATCTATGTACGAGCATCGCCATGTGGAGATTAATTGGTCCGTCGATATTGTGGGGCGAAGCTCTGTCACAAATCTTTATACCAAGCTGTGATTTCGCTCTCCTCATCCTGCAGTAAAATGAAGAAAGTTATGATCTCCTCCATGTCTTAGCCATTTGCACTAATGGCTAGTAGCCACCCGTGATTTACCTTCTCCGTATTGGTCTAGGGACGGATTGACGAGAGCGCTGGGACGAACGAATTACCTTTTGCCACATGAAGAAAGTTACAAATCTTTATAAAATGACGACAAAACGGAGCGAGAGAGAAATTCCCTGGCGTATGATGTCTTGATGATTGATGTGGCCGATAACAGAGCAGAGGGAGGCAAGTTAGCAGGTGATGCTGGTAAGTGGACCCTTACGGGTAGATATTTATTAAACAAGCCATTTGAATGAATTATTATGTAAAACCAAGATCAAGATAAAAGCGAGTATAGCAAAATGTTGTAAAGAATTTCTTGCCTAGGTGTAGATTAGATGAACTATGGGACTAACCCTAATGATGAAGACTGGCTAGCAGTACCAGTAGCTTTTTCAGGGCAGTGTGGTGGTTGGGATGTTGATATGAGGAGCATCACATGCAGAAGCACCCCACTCCGATATAAATTTTGAGATCAAACTCACCCTCTGATCATATTGCTGTGGGTGGCTTCTCGGTTAGTTGGTGGCTTGGTGCCGTCTGCGAAAGCTCCACTGCACCAAATGGACAACAAATTTAAGTGGTGGGCTTCATCCCATGCCACACAGTGAGGAAGCTAGCTAGCTTGCAGAAGGCAGAAAGCAAATTTAATTGAGTGCCCACATGCTTGTCATCTATCGCAACTTGACCTGTTCCTTACACCTTTGACACCTGGAAGGTCCCATCCATCCTTTGCTCGTTCCACTCACTCCAGTTCAAATCAAATTAAGGGATCGGTCTTGACGTGATTTCGTTATATAAATTAACATTCTTTATTTGTAATCACAAGGTGTTTTTGTTGATTGGAATGTGGACTATCAACAGAGGGGAAAAAAAAAAACGAATTATGAGCTGAAAAATGGAAAGAAATCAGGAAGTGATCACTGAGCCAGCTTGTTGTTGTGATTGTGAGGGAGAAGCTTGAGAGCTTCTAACAGCGTCAGCCGCAGTCTTCCTAGATGAGGTTTCACGTTCTGGTTCTCAAGATACACTCGGCTGAGCTCGTTCCATCCTTTCCGGTGGATCGACTGAGGATCCTTGAAGACGGGGTGGTCTTTGGGGTACTGATCGCTCAGCGTGCTCTCGTCGGCCTGGATGAGGTATTCCAAGTAATGGAGGTCCATCTCCGGCGCCGGAGTTCCGAAGGTGTCGCGGGCGAGCCACGTCAGGTCACCCATGGGGACCACCTGGACGAAGACGGCGCCCTTGGGGAGGAAGACCAGGTTAGCGAGGCCGGCGCCGTGGACGCCCACCATGACGTCGGCGGAGTTGACCAGGCGGGCGAACTTGCCCAGGTCGGTGGCGATCTCCGGCTCCGCCACGCGGACGTCGAACCCCAGGCTCATCGCCATGTCCGCCATCCCCCTCTCGTTGAGCAGCACGCGGGAGCCCCGGCGCGAGATGATCAGCAGGCGCGGCTTCCGCCGAACGTCCCAGGTGTCGTTGCCTGACGGCTCCGCGCGCTCCCGCTCCAGCCCGTACGCACGCCGGAGCATGGCTTTGAAGTCTGCCATCGAGCGGGCTCCAGCGGGCGTCTTGGAGGGGTCCACACCGAGGTCCTTGTGGAAGCTCAGCCCGGCGATCACCCGCGGGAAGCACCGCACTGTGCCGCCGCCGTCGGCGTCGGCATCAATGACCTCGTACTTGGAGAGCTGGTCCAGAATGGCGCCGAACTTGCTCAGCCACCAGGCCTTGGCGTCGGCCACCATGAATTGGACCTCGCCATTGAAGTGGGCGGCGGTGATGAAGAGCGGGACCAGCACATCAGTGAAGTCGTGGAAAAGGTTACCTGTGAAGCCGGCGGTGGAGAAGACCACCACAGGCACGGTGTGGTTCTCCGTGCAGACGGCGGGTCGCTCGTGATATGGGAAAGGCTTCAGCGTCCACTCCTTGACATTGGAGAGGGCGAACTGGTCGTGCTTCCGGGCGTAGGGCTTCACCTTCCATTCCCGCGACGTCAAGGAAGCGGGCAAGAACACGGTCTGCGAGCTCCCCTGCACTCTCACATCGCCCTCCGCCTCGCAGACGTCGGATCGGCGGCTGGTTTCGACGCAGATGGGTTTTGGCAACTTGTCGGCGGCGGCGGAGATCTCCTCTGCACGCTTCCCCAATGCCCCATCTCCTTGCCCTGTAATCAATGTAACCCACTTGGGATCAAATTGAAGCTCTAGGCAGCAATAATTCCAAAATTGAGCTGATAGAATTACCTTTTAGAGCGAGCTTGCGGCTTCTTGCAGTCACCATCTTGACAGAATCCGTCGTCGCTTCCAATTCCGGTGACGTCTGTCGCTTAGCTGAAAAAAAAAATGCAATTTTTCCTGCTCAATGACAGCGGGAACAGAGCAAGAAGACAGGAACCTAAACACAGAGAAAGAGGGAGAGATCGGACTACCATAAGCAGAAGAGCAATAGCGAGCTCTGATGAGAGAAAGGACGCAGAGAGAGAGGAGCATGGAGGATATGATGAAGGCATTGCCTGCTCGCCTCGGTTCGGCCCTGGAAAAGGCCCTAGTGGACTTCATCTTGCCTTATTCTTCTTTTTTCTGGCCAACTCCACCTCGTTCCTCCGGCGACCTTTGCTTGCTCTTATAGCAAACAGAAGAAGGAAGCTTCGACCTTTGCCGACTCGGTCTCACTCGGTGATTCGTTTGCCTGCTTGTATGACCTGGCGATCCCACGCCGAGTTTCCCCGCAGGACACGCCGAGTTCTACCAGCTATTATGAGCGGTAAATTTTAGATTCGCCATTAAGATTGATGAAAAGTTTAAATCAACGGACTTCATTAGTTGCTTGCTTGAAGTTTAGGGAATCAAAGCTGCATATTTGCCGAAAATAACACTAATTTTTCTGATGTTCAATTTTCTTTAAGCATTACTGGTGGAGTTGCGTCCAAATTACTATGCTTATCCATTGACGCATGGTTATTTGTAAAGTATGCATGTACAAAAATGGGCTGCCACTTTGGAGCCACAAATTCAGTGGGTTTGGAGTTAGCGGATCGGGTCAACCTTACCGGGTTGGTGCCTGTAAATTTGGCCGGGTTGGGGGCGGTGGCCGTGGCTTGGATCCGGGTACCAGACATGATTTGTCATGAGCTCAGGCCAAGCGACACCTAATTTCGTAGCCATGGTAGTAGGGGAGGCTATTTTCCGCAAAGCTTGAGAGAGGAGGTCTAAGAGGAGAGAAGTGAGGTTCCTTGTCCGCTTTAGGTAAAATAAAAAAATTAGCTAATGATATAGTTTAGGGCTGAAAATGATGAAAGTAAGGGTGGTAATTTTTAACCCGACATGAAAACACGATCCGAATCGAACACGAAAAAAATTATATTTGGGTCAGATCTTATTGGGTTCGGGTCGGATTCGGGTCGGGTTCGGGTCGACCTGATTGACACGATTAATAAATGAGTCGGGTTCAGGTTGACTTGAATGACCCGATTATAACCTGCGAACCCATTTATAAATATTTTTAGGTCGGGTTTGGGTCGGATTCTAGTTAAGTTTGGGTTTAAATAAGCATATTTTAATAAAATTAGCCTTTTCGGATCGGGTTTGGGTTGAGTTCGGGTTAAAATGAATATTTTTTTATAAATGGGTCATTTCAGGTCGGGTCAGGTTCTGGTTGGATTGAGGTTGTGGATCATTTCGGGTCGGGTTCGGGTCAAATACAGATAAACGGGTCAGTGGTTCGGGTTGAACAATTTGACCTGAAATATTGATCAAGTTGGGTTCGGGTTTTAATGTTCCAACCCGTTAACCCGCCAATCTGAACCTGCCAACTCGAACCCGATCCGAATTACCACCCCTACTACTAATATGGTATCTTCTTGAAAACATATGAGTACTTTTTGGTAAAACAAAAACCCCCACTTTAAATTTCTTTTAATATTTATCTGCGAGGAAGAAAACTATTCCATTATAATTAAAATAAAACAACTCACATAATCAATATATTAAATATACCACTTCTTCTTGGTGGATAAGGGTTTTAGTACATAAGGGCTCATCATGTAAAACTGAACTTGAACATCATCTACTACATATGGTTTCTAGCTTGATCCAGACCACTCATCGATTTCAACGGAATATTCCTTCACCAAAAAATTCATTAAGAGAAATACTTGAGCCACACGCTTTCTCCTTCCTGCTAATTGTGCATATAACAATAACATTTAAATAAAACTCCTTTCAAGAATTCTCAAATTAAACATTCTAAAGAGTATTGATTTAACATCAATGATACTATGTAGAACACCTTTTGAATTATGTTGTGTAATAGGACATTTAACAACATACTGTTTCATCATTGCCAAAATTTCAATTAAGGACAGTCAATTGTACAATTGCAACCAAAAAGAATGTATGCTAAACTTAAAAGAATGTATGCTCCCTGGAAAAATATGGGTAAAACCAATAGGTTCTCATTCCTAGAATTTGACACCAACTGATAAATTTTTAGAAAATCAATTTTGATTTGCAATTAACAAGTTCTTTGGGCACGAAAAATAAACTGTCTGATACAGAAAGAGAGTAGCCCTCCCTTGAAACATACTCTTCTCAAGCTCATTGCAATTGACAAGATTACTGGTACCCCTGTAGCAGGTGCATGACTATATAACATGGTTTAGCATGCTAATACCTAGAATTACCAGCCATTTTAACTGATCATATATGCATAAATTCTAGTGTTGTTCTTTAACATATGCCAATTTCACAATGTTCATCTGACTATGCTGCTTTCAATGAAGATGAATACTGCCTTGTGTGACAAAGCCACAATCACAACCGGCTATGGTGGATAATACTCAAACAAACTTGCATGTTTTGAGTCATTTGAGACATGTATGGCCATGAAGTTTGTACTTTTGAGCAAGGTCTTATCTTCTCATGTTTGTATCCTGATTGCACAGATACAACAGAACAAAATAATCTTTTTGCACAAAATAATTAACATGGGAAATGTTTCAATCTGATGCCTTGATCTTTAAAATGCTGATGTATAGCCAATGAAAAACCTGAACACTTAGCAAAGAATACCCTCCAAGGTATAAAGGAGAACAACAGAGGGGATTGAGTTCTAGAAAGAACTAGGTGAAGCAGTTCCTATCGAACGTGAGAATAGGAAAGAGAAGAACAAGCAGAAACCGGCCACTAAATTCCTATCTAACAAAAGAATATTCAGTGTGACAGTGAAGATTTGGCCAGTAAAGGAAAGACGCGGTTAGAAATGTGAATGAATAAAAAATGCAGAAAGGAAGAAGGGAGCCTATGTATTTAGTTTATATTGTTGCATATGATGATATGAACAAATATATAGAAAGAGACTTTCTTTTATGCATGAGTATAGGGGGGGAAAGGGTCCAGATTTGTACTGAATCAAGTTGACTCAGGTGTGAGTACGACTTATGCACGTTGAATGCTAGATCAATCGAGGTAAAATTTGTTTAAACGAATGAACTAATGTTTTATCATCTGAATCTCTTTTTGCTACCTGCTCAAAAGTGTAATGAAAACATTAATAGCGGTTCTGTAATGTCTCGACAATAATGTTTGACATTAAACCCATTAATGGTAATTTCATAACGTCTCAGTAATAATGTCTAACATTAAACTCATTAATGGAGATTTCATAATGTCTCAGCAATAATGTATACATTAAACTCATTAATGATAATTCCATAACGTCTCGGCAATAATGTTTGATATTAAACTCATTAATGGTGATTCTGTAATATCTCGATAGTAATGGTCGACATTAAACCCATCATTGAATGAATATAACTTGGTCATTTATTACAGCCATCAGTGAGCCCTCCTATAGAAGGAGGTCGTCAGCAAGAGTAGTAGAAGAAGAAAATTAGAGAAGCGAAAGCAAAATAATTCCTCCACCTTCATTCCCCAATTATTTCCTCTCAACCATGCATATGCTTGGCTAAACTACTCGTGATAACACTCGGGTGCATTCTCAGTTCACCACGAATAACCAGTACTTGGTTGTGTGTGTGGTTATGTCCTTGTATCTTGAGAATAGATGACCCAAGAGAACCTCAAAGCACAGCCGGAGTGGGGCAAATCTGTTTCAAGGAAATTGTGTTAAGCACAGGCCTCGGCATCTCCCTCAACAAATTCCTTTCACGACTCGGTGACTCCGACTCCCGACTCGGCAACTCTGCTTTCGGACTTGGCAATACGAAGCAGCAATCTTCCGACAACCTTGCAGCTCAGCCTGACTTTCAAGGTTGATATATGAGATTATCTACTCAAGTCATCTCAACAGATAAGTCTGAATTTAGTTTGTAAATTCAGTATTTTTCTCCAAAATCTTTGGCAATAAATTATCGAACAATCTTGAAACATATTCGTTACTGTTGAGAAGACCACATAAAGTGTTGAGCTGTAAGAGACTCATCACATGAAGGCCCCCTCTGCCCTAATTGGAAATATTTCAATCAATCATGGGGAAAGGCCAAGAAATTCACTAGGTTGAACTTCAAGAGATGGCAGCAAAAGATGCTCTTCTATTGACCATGCTAAATTTGGCTTAGTTCTTGACTGAGGACCCTCCTTAAAAAGAATTATAAACCCAGTTTGCCTCATTGACTATTCCTGGGGAAAATAATACACCCAATTAGTCTCATTGACTATCCTTGAGGTGACCAGTCCGGCCCCACGGAAGTTTCCCACCTACCACTAGGGTGAATCAGTGTTGAGGATGTTGATATTCAGACCATCAATGCGGTGGAAACTTTGACTCATTCTAAATTGCTTTACGAAATTATATCCTCAATTGCATTGCTGACTCGTTGTACACAGTGTATAAAGCAAAGAGAATGACTAAGGAGCTGTGGAAGTCCTTAGACAAAAACTATAAGTCAGAGGATGCGAGAGCTAATTAAGAAATCCATTGTGGGCTGATTCATGGACTACAAGATGATTGACTCCAAGATAGTGATCAACTAAGTCCAGGAACTTCAGATGATCACGAGATCCACTCGGATGGTATGGTTCTGAGTGAAATTTTTTAAGTTGTTACTATCATTGAGAAGCTCCTCCTGGCTGAAAGGACTTCAAGAACTACTTGAAGCACAAACGAAGGGAGATAAACATGGAAGAACTCATTGTCAGACTTTGAATTAAAGAAGACAACAATAGTTCAGAGAGAAAAATGTTCACTCAGGATATAGTGAAAACCAACATGGTCGAGAACGGTTAAAACTTAAAACGGAAAAACCCCAAAACTTCTAGGATGAGACCCAAAGGAGGCATAAGTAATAAATTCTCTGGGAAGTGCTTTATCTATGGCCGAGTCAGTCATAAATATTTGGAGTGCAAAAAATCGAAGAAGAAGTAGAAGTCCAACCTGAACGAGGGACCATAAATGGATGACCTTTGCACCGTGATCTTTAAACTGAACCTAGTGGGTTTAAACCTGTGACAATGGACATATCTGCTGTAATAAGGAGATGCTTCACAACTTTGAAGAAATCAAAGATGAAAGGAAATTGTTTATGGGGAACTCAATAACCTCGAACATCATGGGCCAAGGAAAAATGGTGCTGAAACTGACCTTGGGCAAGGAATTAACTTTCAACAATATGTTTTATGTTTCAAAATTTTATAAGAATCTAGTATCTGAATCACTATTAAGCAAGCATGACTTCCACATTATTTTTGAGTTGGACAGAGTTGTTATGTCTAAAAATAGAATTCTTTTAGGAAAGGGTTATGTAACTAATGGACTATTCAAGCTCAAGGTAATGGCAATTAAGCCTAAGATTAATAAAATTGTAAACTTTTTTGTTTATATGCTTAAGTCTTTGTGTTTGTGGCCTGGTAGACTATTACATGTTAACTAAAATGTAATGTGTTACGTAGATTAATTAACATGTAAAACATACAAATATTCCACTTTAACCAGAAATACAAGTGTGAAATCTATATTGAGGCGAAAATGATAAGGTCATCCTTCCAATATGTTGAAAGAAGCAACTAACAACTCAGCCTAATTTGCACATACGTGTGTGACCTAAAAGGTGCACTGATATGTAATGGGAATAAGTACTTCATCACTTTTATAGATGATAACATAAAATACTGTTATGTGTATCTTCTCAAAAGTAAGAATGAGGCTATAGAGAAATTTATTCTCTATAGAAATGAGGTTGAAAATCAACTTAATAAAAAGATTAAGGCGATTCAAAGTGACTAAGGAAGTAAATAAGTATCATTGTTCACTAAGTTGTGTGTTGAACATGAGATCAGACATAAAACAATAGCTCCTTATATTCCTCAGTAAAATGGAGTTATTGAGCGAAAGAATTATACTCCAAAGGAGATGATGAATACTCTATTATTAAGCTCTAGACTATCAGAGTTCATGTGAGGGAGAAGCTATGTTAACAGTCAATTACCTTTTAAATAAGGTGTCCTAAAAGAAAATACTTAAGATCTCTAATGAGTTATGGATTAGAAGACAATCATTTTATAAATATTTATGAATGTGGGAGTGTCTTGTCGAAGTTTTTGTGTCTGATTTAAAAAGGATTAAGATAGGATTAAAAAATATTGATTGCATATTTATTGGATATGTATATAACAATAGTGTGTATCAATTTTTTATGTATGAGTCACAAATACCAGATATACACAAGAACTCAAAAATAGAATTGAGAAATATTTCATTTTTTGAGCATGTGTTTCCGTATAAGACCCTAGAGAAAGCTAGCTCCTCAAAATGGGCATATGAACCATAAGAAGAAGAAGATAATGAACCAATCAAGGTTGAGCTCAAATGAAGTAAAAGAGCTTGAGTGGAAAAATCCTATGGAATGAATTTTATCACTTTTATATTGGAAAGTAAGTCTCAAAGTTACTTAAAAGTTGTAAGCTCTTCTGATGGATCTCACTAGAAAGAGACAATTGTATCTGAGATAGATTCTATCTTACAAAATCACACTTTAAAACTTATGAATCTTCCTTAGGGAATTAAACCACTAGGTTGCAAATGGATCTTCAAGAAAAAATGAAATCAGATGACATAATTGATAAGTGGAAGGTCAGATTGGTAATTAAAGGTTACCAGCAATGAGAATATCTTGATTATTTTGATATGTATTCTCCAGTGTCAAGAATAACTTCTATTAGAGTATTGTTAGCTATTGTCACTCTATAAAATCTAAAAATATATCAGATGAATGAAAAAATAACCTTTCTAAATTGGGATTTAGAAGAGGAAATCTATATGTAGTAACCTAAGTAGTTTTTTGTGCTAGAGCAAAAAAAAATAAGGTTTCTAGATTGGTAAAATCAGTATACGGCTTGAAACAAGCACTAAAGCGGTGACATGAAAAATTTAATAATGTCGTGAAGGAATGTAAATTCAAAATCAATGAATGTGATAAATGTGTCTACATGAAAGCTATAGAGAATGACTATGTCATCTTGTGTCAATATGTAGATGATATATTTATCATTGAAAATAATGATAAGATAATCAAATCCACTAAAAATATGTTGAACTCAAGATTAGCATAAAAGACATGGGTCTAGTTGATGTGATTCTAAGAATCATAATTCTTAGAATAACAGAAGGACTTAGTTTTAGTTAGGTCCATTACGTAGATAATATTCTTGAGAAATTCACTAAGGGTGAAACTGCATTGTCACAAACGTTGATAGATACAAATCAACATTTATTAAAAATCAAGGAGAAAATATCTCTTAAATAGAATACTCTCCAGTGATTAGAAGTCTGATGTTCCTAATGAATTGTACACAACCAAACTTAGTGTGAAGACTCGATTTTGGACATGGTGATGGACACTAGTGGACATACCTTTGGAGTTTAAGTTAGGTTTGGTTCCTAGAAATCTTAATACTACAAAATTGAACTTAAGTTTATGATTACTTTGTATCATGTGTAGGTTTGAATCTTAGGGATTTCAGATGTTAGATCTAGTTACGCCTATGTTTCTTCTTGCTCTTCATCATGATAATTTAATGAGTCAAACATTAATTTATGTGTTTCAAATTTTTATTCTAGTTATATCTATGTTTTTTTCTTGCTTTCTAACAAGATGACTTAGTGAGTCATATGTTAGAATTTTATGTCTATGTTTCTTTTGGTTTTATCATGATAACATAATGAGGCGTGTGTTAATCCTTTTGTAATTTGTACTTATTCTAGCTATGCCTATGTTTCATGTGCTAAGTTGTAATGGTATGGTGACCTTTCATCTAGCCATGACCTTTCACCTAGTCTTTTTAATGGATGGCCCTTCATCAAGCCATGACCTTTCATCTAGCCATGACCCTTCATCTAGCCATAACCCTTCACCTAGCCTTTATAATGGATGACCCTCCATCTAGCCATCTCTTCATATGCCTTGGCCACCCCTTTATCTAGCCATGGTTGGCCTATAAATAGCCAAGGCATTGTCTTTCAAAGGAAAACTTTCTGTCCAAGTGCTACAGAAATTCGTCCAAATCTCATCCATATTTTGTGCCCACATTTCGTACAAGTTTTTGCCCAAGTTTTAATCAACAAGTGCAAGTTCAAGTCCCGTAAAATTTTGTCCAAAATCGAAGAAGGTTCTAACCAGGTAAGTGGACTTTTCATTTCGAATATAGCTGCAATCTATGTTTTGATTTCATAATTGATCATTTTATACTGCTCATTTTTTTTTAAATCCAAGATGCATTGTTATGACTCAAGTTAGATATGGTAAAAGGGAATTTTTCAAAAAC
>JBBMJZ010400009.1:0-13455 GCA_037833815.1 Zingiber zerumbet
CGATAAGAGGAGCGGTTTTCAAACCGTTGGTAAAAGTGTAGGAGTGGTTGAAAACCACTCTTAAAAGTCAAAATAACCGCCCTTATACGGGTGTTTTTTTTTGTAGTGATAGAGGGCACCCTCCATGGAGCTTGGAGGTGCCTTCGGGTGGATAAACAGTGGGTGCTGCGGAGTTTATCGACACCGTGGATTCGGGATAAAAGTCTTGGTTATAGGCACCTCGCATGGGGATGGGAGGCGCCCTCAACAACTTATATATGCCTGGTTCGAGCAGAGGCAAAGCAACATTTGATTTTAGTAATCTTTCGACTGCGCATTGCTCAAAGGACGATCCGACAAAGCCGTAAATAGACTCCGATGACTGGAAGCTTTAAATTCTTGGTTCTTAGTTGTCAGTATAATTTCCATTACTGCATTTAATCATTATACTTGTAATTCTACGAATTTATAGTGATTGTCCACCGAAAGTACTCTTACGTGCAGACTTTGGAGTAGGAGTCGTCACAGACTCCGAACCAAGTACAATTTTGGTGTTTGTGTTTGAGTTTTATTATTCCACTGCATATCTTTGATCAATTATTTAAAAACGAACATGAAAGTCACGAGCACTATTCACCCAGCGCTTTACGATCCTATATAGATCTCTCCTGGACCCCAACTATCCCAGGCCATGAGAGCCTCCCTGCTTGTGGAGATCTCCCATGGACCCAACTATTCCAGGCTACATGAACTTCCCTGTATGTGGATGTCTCCCCTAAATTATAACCCTTCCCATCATTTTACTTTATTATTTGTCATTAACAATTATCACTCTCATTAACATCTCTTTAACTAATAATCTCTTAGGCGATATTGGTACCTAAGCTATGACTATACTATTGACTGATGTTGGTGCTTAAGCTACGACTATAGTATTGACTATGCAAGTCTTGGCAGGATTTGAATTCTCTCTGTCATTGGATTTAATCATTTCCCTCGGCTGTACTTGGTGTCAGGCACTGACAGAAGGAGGTGATATGGGTCAGTGACAGGTGTGGTTTGTTACACAGTCTATTCACTAACATGACAGCAGTAGCATATCATTCCCTAACATACGACAGGGCATGTCCGCCCACTCCTCCCTCTCACCGCATGGGAAATACATACGGAAATGAGGGGCAGTTGATGTGGAGGTTTTACTAAGAGATATATATCAAATGGGTGTTGGCAAAAGAGGGGGAATCCTTTTTCTTTTTGCTCCCTCTCGATCACAAACCCAGTGAGTATTCTTCCAATCAACGTGTTGGCTGACTCCCAAATAATGTTTTTCTTCCTCCTCTTATCCTACAAAAAGCCCTCATCCAATGGAAGACCACCACTTTAGTATCTTGCACAAGCTCTTCCCCAACAGAAGATCCTTTCTTTCCAAGCTCAAGTCCTTCTCTTAGGAAAGGCAAACCCTTTTCTTACCATTGTGCTAACTTAAACATTGAAGAGGTAAAGTCCGCATCGCCGGCCTATGTTGATGTGAGTTAATATCTCATATTGGAGGTTTGAGTAGCTGCGGCAGACTGCTGATGAAGGTCAGTTTTGGTGTAGAACAAAAGAGGCTTTACCGGCGCAAACCCAATTTTGACAGCCACCACTTCAATGCTCCTTGATGGAGTGTCCTCTAAGCTCTTTTAGCCCCAACACTTGTTCCTAGCCTATAAGTCATTGAGCACAAACCAACTCAATTGGTCGAGTCACCCAGTTTTACGTTTCATGAGCACTATTTTAAATCTTTGCACACTTGATGCATATATCAATAGCACATGATAAATATAAATTAAACTTTTTTTAGACATATCAAACTAATATAGTCAAACACAACCACTTGGGAGGATGAGTTCCCTTTGATGAAATTAACTAGAACACTTTGGAACATCTATTACAATTTCAGTTGTTGGATCTCATGGATCATGAAAGGCTTTTCCAACACTAGGAGGTTTCCTCGTCTTGATTAATTAATATAAGGCAATTCTAGAATTGTTATTTATCTATTTATTTCTAATAAATAAATTAATTAAATTTCATTGATGATGAAACAGTCGTCTCATCTTGGCGTCAGCAAGGCACTGAAGGAGAATTGGGATGCAGTTCCTTCTGTCCCGATATAACAAAAGGATTTGACAACGAATGCTCTTTCAAATCATCTAGTTAAATGTTAACGTTGCATTAATAAAGCACTGAGCAAGAATTAATTAAGAAATCAATACAGCCAAAACATGAAACCAAAATGAGTGCAGTGCCTTGGCACATCTCCATGGACGCAATGTTGTTGGGTTGGCAATTTGGGGTATGTAATTAAAAGATAGTGGTCTTTTGGGTTGTCCATTACAAATATTTTTTAATTTATTCTAATAATCAATAAACTAATTTTTTTAGGAACAGATCAATCACCCAAGCTAGCTGAGTTTATTTATTTATTGTTTTGGTTAGCAATTTAAAATTTATTAAGAGTGATACACCGATGGAAGATTGGTACACTGGAATAATAACAGGTCGACTCAAGGCATAAGACATTAAGACCTATGCCTAGGGCCCAATATTACTGTGGCTCATTGATTAAATAATTAAGTAGATATTAAAAAAATTAAATTAGTTATTAATATTAATTAATAATAGCATACACATTAATAAATATCATACTAACTCATTAATTACATTCTATCAATTAATTCATTATTCCTATTTATACCTTACACATATCCTTATTTTCTCTTCATTATAATTAGCCAAGATTTTATTTTATTTAATCTTATTTTCTCATAATTGCACTTAACCAAGATTTTATTCTATTTAATTATATATCTTATAAAACTAATAAACTCTTCATTTCTCAATATCTCTAAAAAATTCTAATTATTCTCTCACCAGTGCTTAGTGCCTATTTCTTTTCTAATCATTAATTTTGCACGTTTATGCTTGCCAGTATCTTTTTTCTTTTCTCATTAATAATTCTGTAAGTTTATGTTCAGAGAACGTTCTTCTCCTCTCTCGCCGATAATATTTCTTTTTCACTCTTTCTTTTTCTTCCTCGATAATAACATGAATTAGACATTTTTTTATCCATACAACGTAAAGTAAAATGCTTCTTCAAAAAAAATTAAATTAAAATTAATGAAATTTCATTTACGTTCAACAATATCTCAAAAAGATTAAATAATTTAACAATGTTAAAAATTATCTAAATATTAGCGAAAAAACTAAAATTTTATATAAAAATAATATTTATTTTTAAAAAAATAAATCAATTTTTTTTAAGTTGGTCATTTTCAATCTCAAATTCAAATGAAAAAAACTTGAATAAAAAATTTAAAAATATATTAAAGGGCTTTTAGTATTATTATTATTATTTACCTAGAGCCTCGCGGAATGGTGAGACGTGCCTGAATAATAACAACAAATGTTATACTGATTAAATCAACTCATCGTTTTCTTCAGCCCTTCTTGGTGCATTTGTCGGCCTCATTAAAAGAAATTATTATTACAATTTTAATATTTTTAAATGGGTCAAAATTTTAAGGACCTTTTTTTATGGGAATAGTCAAAACTAAAAAAAAATAAAATAAAATAACACACTGTTGTTTTTATTCAAAGAGCACCTCATCCGTATGTACAATTTACTTTTTCTTTTTTTTTTGTTTATTTTTGACGCGGTTATAACCACTTTAATTTTATAATTACTATAAAACGTACACTTCAACTTTGATTGACATAAAAAAAAATACCCTAGAGCACTAATATAATGGTAGGACGCATTCTTATTTTATTAGACATCTAAAACTTAAGTCTTAACGTCGGTAAATTAATAAATGAATTACTTTTAATAGATAATTTATCTAAGAATATTGTATTGATACTTGATAGATTACCAGCTATAAGTACTTCCCAATTTATCTTAATATCGATAGAAAATTTTTGTGAGGCCAATGTCACACCTATGATTAGTTGGCATAAACTAGTATATGCCTATTTTATATATGGGTTTGATATGATTTGATGCATTTTTTTTACTTATTTTACATGCATAAATCTCACGATATTATATCTTTATGTTTCGTTTTGACATTTTCCTATTTCGAAATACTGCTCTTGTATATTTTTTATGATTGGGTGTGAAAAGGAGTGAAAACAAAAGTTGAAGATCAAGTTTGGAGGCTCCTTACCCCGACACGTGTGCCCATGCCTAGTGGCACGGGTTATGTTTCGTTCAGGTAGCCTGCCATTGGTGCCCGTGCCGCCATGCCCAAGCAACCGAACTAGCCACGGGCGCCTGGGCCGGCAATCACGGCCCGTGGCCACCCTCACTCTAAAGCCATCGACACCATGTCGCCGGGCATGGCTTGTGTCGCACAATTGCCCATTTTCCTATTTAAGCTGATTCAAATTTCTGAATGAGGGATCTCGACTAGGTGTCATCCAAGGGCCCCAAGGAAGCTCCAGGATGTGATCTAGAGCCGATCCAAAGCCTTCTATGCAAGGAGGGAAGATCAAGAGCCGTATAGAGGAAGATTGATCGCATCAAGCTTAAGCTTTCTGTTCTCTGCATTTCTGAATTTGTATTCGAATTTCTATGATTTGAATATGATTTGTAGTTGTTACCTTGTCTCTATGGGATAAACTTTGGATTCTATGCTTAGAGATTAACCCTTTGTGATGTAAATAATATTTTGATCGATCTATGCATGTTTGATTTCTTTTATTTCAATGATATATTGAATTGTGGTCCGGATCTATTATGTAAACATAATCTCGATGCCAAAAGCATGAGATTAGTATCCTACGAAGATTCGGGGATGGACTAAAAGGGGAACCCGATCATCTGACCTGTAGAGAATCGAGATATGGAGAGTCAGCTATGAAAGTATATCGATGCTCTGCGAGGAGCCCTAGGTTGTCATAGAGTCTAATGGATCAACCCTAATTCATCGTCACATAGTAAGAGATTGGTCGCTTGGGGGTTGTGAAATCTCATGACATGGTCTTCCTTTAGGAAACGATCTCGAATTCTGACCGTTCTGTAAGTAGATGATAATTGGGATTTGTACGCTAGTGTAGTTCTAAAAGTTTACATCAAATTCACAGGATAGTCTACCTATACAAATCACCATTGAGAATAGGAAACTCAAACATGGATATGTTGGATCGAGAAGCTCTAGAGGAGAGGGTGAATAGAGCTCGTGACTTTCACTCTTCTTATTCGAAAAATCAACGAGTTAAACGCAGCGGAAATATAAAGTAATCACAAAAAAACTCAAGTATTTTTACTTGGTTCGGAGCCTTGGGCGACTCCTACTCCAAGGCCCACGCTCATTGAGCATTTACTTTGGGCAATTCACTATAAGATCGTAAAGTTACAAATATATATTACAAAACAATAATAAGAAAGCTATACCGACAACAAAACTATTGAAATTGAAGCTCAAGGTTGTCAGGGTGTTGCTATATCACTTCTGGAACGTCTCTTAAGCGGCACACAGGAGAATGACCACTTGGGAATTGATGATCCAAGCTGCTAGTCGAGTACCCCTTATAAAGCCCACTGAGGGCACCCTCATCCACGCCAAGTCTGTAGTAAAGATGAGCTTTGAATCCTTCGCAGCCTATCCACTTGAGGGTGCCCTCAAGCTCTATGAGGGCGCCTTCAAGGTTGTCCGAGGCACCTCAAGCTTCCATGAGGGCGCCTCCAGCTCCGCTATATGCACCTTTGATCCTTTGCACCCGAGGCGCCTCAAGCTCCATAAGGGCGCCTTAGATACTGTTCATCCAAGGTAAACTTTGCTCTTTAGTCCCTGTAAAACATGTTAGTCCATAAAACCATAACATATCCTACAAAACAAAGTTAGCACATGATAAATATAATAACAGAAATATTTTTATAGTCTCCGGACTGTCCGGTTCTGACTTCGGATTTCCGACCGAAAACCCTAGGTCGAACCGACGCCTACTGTTTCCTCTTCTGGGGAACACGTCCTCACCTACTCCTCTCAGGAGAGCATACCTATTGCCAATCCGGTCCTCCAGACTAACTGAACTTTCTACCTAGAATTACCATCTCCTAGGACCTAGGGTTACCACCCCCTAGGATTTTTCGCCACCTAGGGTTATCTCCCCCTAGGACCTAAGGTTACCCCCCTTAAGATTTTCCACCGCCTAGGGTTACCACCCCCTATGACCTAAGGTTACCGCCCCTTAGGATTTTCCATCACCTAGGGTTATCACCCCCTAAGATTTTCCACCACCTAGGGTTACCATCCCCTAGGACTTAAGGTTACCGCCCTTTCAGGTTTTCCTCCACCTAGGGTTACCACCCCCTAGGACCTAAGGTTGCCGCCCCTTAGGATTTTCCACCTGCCTAACCACAGTTAGGACATTCCTGCAAACTCATTCACACATGCTAGATAACAAACAACCTTAACTTTGAATCCCTTTCCCATTATCAAAACTTGGGTTTGATCGTCGGATGCTTTTTGCACCAACATGATCTAGTGTTTACTAACAATGCGGTGAAACCCAAATACTAGAATTGCTTTAACTAATTGTCTTCTTCTGCATTCTATTGCCTAGTATTCTCTTTCTTTCACTCTCTTCACTTCATCATTATTCCCTTACTTTTCTCATTTACAACCCTCACATTATTGATTATTCTAGACAACTAAGTTTGATTAGTAAGCTAACACTTGATCACTAGTCCCTATAGATTCGATCTTTTATTACTTGATGATATTTCTGTGTACTTGCGGATTTATCACATCAAGTTTTTAGCGTTGTTGCCAGAAATTGGTCTTGATTGATATTAGTTAAAATTTAGATCAGTTAGATTAGACTGTTTCTTTACATAGTTTTCTATTTGTGCATTTGTTCTGCATTTGTTTAGGCTTAGATTTACTTTGTTTTACCTTTTCAAGGATCACTCTAGTATATACATAGAACCACATGGCTAGGAGATTTGTTTCACTTTGATCCAAAAATTAATCGCATATGCTATCAAAGATTTAAAGAACACCAAGCAATGGAACAGAATCAGAATCTCCCTAACTTATTGATGGCAAACAACATGTCACTTGTTGATTATGCATCACCAAGTGTGAGAGGATTCAGATCAAGCGTCGTTCAACCTACAATAGAGGCAAATAATTTTGAGCTCAAGCTAACTTTGATCCACATGGTACAACAAAGCCAATTCAGTAGAGCGTCGATGGAAGAACCGAATCTACACTTAGAGATTTTTTTTTAAATACTTGTACTCTAAAACAAAATGGGGCTTCTTTTGACGCTATCCGGCTTATGTTCTTTCCATTCTCATTGAGGGACAAAACCAAATTTTGGCTATCATAACTTCTCTAGTAATGCATATCAACTTGGAATCAGTGTGAGTAGAAATTCTTAAGCAAGTTCTACCCGCCAAGCAAGACATCCCACATGAGACACTTGATCATGAATTTTATGCAAAAAGATGGGGAGTATTTGTTTGAGTCTTGGGATAGGTACAAAAGCCTTATACAGCAGTGCCCACACTATAGGTTTGAGAAATGGTTTGTCATACACACCTTTTGTAATGGGATTTCCTACCCTGTGAAAGCTTATCTTGACTCAGCTGCTGGAGGGGCCATAATGAACAAGACACTCGATGAAGCTAAGGAGATCATAGAAAGTGTGACCTTTAACCATCATTAATGGTCCAATGAAAGGAACACTCTAGTGCAAATATCGGGGAAACATTCAGTGAATTAAGTGGACTACATGACTGTAAAATTAGATGCGATGAGCAAGCACCTTGACACTTTGTATCAACCCTATAAATGCTATCATTGCTTCTTGTGAAATATGTGGAAACTCTGGCCATATTTGGGATAATTGTTCAACATTGGCGCCAATGCAAAGGCATCAAGTCGAGCATGTGGATGCAATAAACAACTTCAATGCGAGGCCAAATAACCCCTATTCTAGTATATACAATCTAGGGTGGAGGAACCATCCAAGTTTCTCATGTTACACAAATCAAGGGAAATTTCCAAACTAAGGGGAATACAGGCAAAATTCAAAAACTCAGCCACAAAAATTAAGTCCAAAAAAATGATGTAACAATTCATTGCGATATAATCCAAAGCCAACAAAAAGTTTAGCTAGCAACATTCCAATCATGAGGTCATGATCAATGAACTAAGGACTTCAATTGATACTTTGATGAATCACATGAAAATGATGGAAAATCAAGTTGCTCAGGTGGCAAGTTCAATATCAAGGACCCCTGGAAAGTTCCTTGGACAACCAAAAATAAATCCGGTTAAACATTGCAATGCTGTGAACTTGAGGAGTGGGAAGGTGTTGTAAGACTTAACAAGAAAGGTAATAGATAAACCAAAGAGTCTTGCTAAAGAAGTTGATCCACTTGAAACACCCAAGGTGGTGGAGGAAGAATTAAGCAAACCAAAGGATCCGAAAGAAGATCCCCTGCTAAAGCCTCCAGTTCAAGTTTACCAACCCCTAATCTCATTCCTGCAAAGGTTGGAAAAAAAGAAGCATGATGAGAAGTTTGGTAAATTCTTGGAAATGATGAAAAATATCTGCGTGGAGGTGCCACTACTAGAAGTCATGCACGAAATGTCACAATTTGCCAAGTTAGAGCTCCATCAAGAGAGAAACTTTTAAATTTGTGACACTTAGAGGAGGGTAGAGGAACCCCCTCAAAGCTAAGGCTCCAAGTTCAGATTTTGAGAAGGGCTCGTGCTAATGACCTTAAATAAATGCTTCAGGGGAGGCAACCCAAGCTTTTTTGTTTCTTATATTTTTACCTTTTTATTCACTGAACTTTATTTTTGAAGTATTTTTGATCCATTCATTTTGTTTTGTAGGTCATCAACCAGATATTGGAGTGAAAAACCAAAATTTAGAGGCTGACACAGGAGGCTATGCTCACCAGCATGACCAATGCCCAACTCACCGAACGGAACACGAGCACCTGTGTTCTCCAATATGGGTCATGTTGAGATGTTGAACTCGCTAAACATGACACGAGCGCTAGTGCCCACTAGAATGGGCCATGTCATGTTAACCCTATTTAAACTCCACAACCGTTCCCTAGCCATCCACGCCCCGTGTTCACTTGAGAGCCCTCCAAACCTTCATCTGCTTCCTCAGATCCTCTACCCTGAGCTCTAAATCTTCATCTCCACTCATTTTCCTTCAAGATCACACCTTCTCCTTGCCCTAGATCTCCATTTCCTCGACCCAAGTTCAATATAAGGATGAAAAGATCAAGGAAAGGAGAGCCTTCATCCTCCAAGGAGAAAGGAAAGGAGAAAGTGGTGGAAAGGACACGCGACAAGGGTAACAATCCTTATAGTATTCATTTTCAAGATGAAGTTCAAAAAGCACATTTTGAAATACTTGTTAAGCGAAGGATTACACTCACTAGATATATAGATGATCATATGATGGCGGTCCTATACATTAAAGATGATATAGATTGGTTAATAGGTAAAGTGAGTTGAGAAGAATTGATGAGTATATGATGTCCCACTTACGCTAGGACCACACTTGAATTCTTGAGTTTACTATACACTGAAGTCCTAACGGGAAGGAATTGTGTAGAGGGATTGATAAGATTTAGATTGTTTGATGATGACTATAGATGGACTCTAAAGCAATTTAATTATCAATTTGGGTTACCTTCCAATGGGACATTTTTAGAGAGAGGAGGCACATTATCATGAGGTCGAATTACATTTCCAAGCTGAGGTAAGGAGGAGAGAAGAAGAGGTAGTAGAATGGGAAAATCAAAGATAATTTCAAGGAAAATTGCGACAATTCATTAGTGAGCAAAGGGAGCAATGGTAATGAGAGAAGGGCCATCGTGAAAAGGAGGAGACAAGAGCTACTCAGACTAAGCATGTATACATTTGGCACCGGTAATATAACTACCAAAACTCCGATAGTGGCCAAGGGTCTCCTTTTCCCCCTTTTCCTCCTCCACCTCTACTTTGAGGTTTATGGTGAGCCTTTCTTTTATAAATATGGTTTGGTGACACTTACTTTAGACATTTTCTTTATTTTAGTAATATTTCATTTTATTTTTTGCACCATAATTGTTTAGGCTTGTTGATTTTTTGGACTTGAGATGAACTATAACTTGAATAGTTTTGTCCTTTGAAGCATGTTTTCCATGATTTATGTTTCGTAATGTCATGTGAATGCATCCTCTCAAATTTTGGTGATTCATATTTTCCTATCTTATAGTAGAATTTTACAATAACTTTGTTGAGTTGATTTTGTTTCACCAAGAAACTACTTGATGGTTCAACCTTTACACTTCACTTATGGTTTATTTCTAAAAGGTGGGTTCAGTACAATAGTCATGATTCATTATATTGGACTAGTACCTTGGTGACCATAGGTGACCCTTTTTCTAATATTTCAATTATTGGACTATGTTCTGGTTGTGATAACCTATTTGGAAAAATCAAAATCCCATATGAGAGAAAAGAAAATGGAAGAAAAATTGAGATGCAATAAATGTTTGAGAAAAAGAAAAAAATAAAAAAAATAAGGGATAGAAAACAATTATCATGGGTAGAAAGGATAGAATGCCTCTTTAAGACCAAGTTAGGTTATTGAGAAAATATTTATTCATTTCTCTTAATACCGAGTATGCCTTTGAGACTTAATGTTGGGAAGAGAGAGAAACCTCGCGTATGGCAGGTAGTGCCTATAAGTACCCCGTCGTAGTTTTGATGTGATCAACAAGTCAAGATAGGTCCTGTTATGTTTTGATATCCTTGTGTCTAAGTATGCAGGAACGTAGGAGTATAGGAAGTTGAGCGAAAGATGTAGCTAGCAACAAGGACGGTATGGGAGAGAGTCGACTGGCTCGGTGCATTAGAGGGATGAGGCACTGTGGAAGAGTACACTGGCGAACGAGAAGGAGATGCATAACATTTTCGAGGGACAAGAAGCTGGAAAGGAAGGACGCTCGAGAAGACCAAAAAATGGGTTCGGCTGAGCCCTATTCCGGATGACCGAAATCACCCAAGCGAGTGGAGCTGGAGCAGAAGACTCGAAGAAAAAGTCAACTGGAGGTTGACTGTGCTCCGAGCGCCCAGAACTATTCTGAGCACTTGGACCACCCTAACCCATAGCGCCCTAGGCACGCACCCTGGTAGAGCTGGAACAACTTGGTATGAGGACCCGGACCTGGTCCAGGCGCTCGGACCAGAAACATTATCGAAATGCCAGCTATCGCGATCCGTTATGATTAAGATAAAATTTTATCCCCTCCAAGCACCTAGAACCCTTCCAGGATTCTCGATCAGGGTTATAAATATTAGGACCAGTTGAACTAGAGGGGGGGGGGGGGGGTGAATGACCAACTTCAATTACTTGATTAACATGATTTTGCACAGCGAAAACTTGAAGGCGCATACTCCTTGTATTTACTTGGTATCCACCTGCTAGGTGACTAATCCAAGGTTACACACCATGGTCACACTTTGCACTATGAAACTTCTTCTTCTAGGATCAACACCGAAGGTGGAGAAACCTTACACAATCATCTACAACTCTCCCTCTCAACAGAATACCTCACAAGGAAGAAAAAGTTAAGAGATTAGGCTTCTGAGTACACCTTCTTCTTCTTTGAGTGGCTTGAGATTGTAGTACTAGTGAGAACATGAGCACTTGAAGTTGAACTTGAGCTTAAGCTTGAGCAATGGAGAACATTTAATCACAATAGAACAGTTGCCTTCAAAATAGGTGCTTCGGATCTTCTTAAACCATAGAGAAAGAGCCATTTTTCTTGTCATTTTATGAGCCTTATTGATTAAGAAGTAATCTTAGTCGATTATCAGACGTTAATCAATTAAAGTAGTTGATTTAGTGCATGTTTCATTTACACAACTCCTCCAAATCATCTACCCTATTCGATTATGATTAGGGTAATTAACTAGCTTAAGCGATTAGGAGTTATTCTGTTTTCGAACAAAATGTCTCTTAATCGACTGAGCCAATCGCTTAAGTTTAAACAGAAGCATTCTGTTCAAAGCAAAACGACAATGTGAGCAATTGATTTAATCGCTTACGGTTTCCTAATCGATTACTATAATCGTTTAACAAACCTTCTATTTCAAACAAAAGGTTTGTTAAGCGATTGGCTCAATCGCTTAACACCCTCTTAATCGATTAACACACTTTACTTTAGCTGATTATCAATTGCCTCACCAAGAATCTTGTTCTCAACCTCCATGGACTTCTTTTGCCTTACATCCGATCTTCCAACCTGTAAGGACTTCTTCTGTGCTAAAGATCTAGTCCCCTAGCCTTTTTGGACTTCTTTACTTTTGTCTTGCATCCAGTCTTTCGACCTGCATGGGCTTCTCTTGCTCGGTATCCGGTCCTCAATCTTCTTGGTCTGCAAACTCAAACTCATATTAGATCCAATGTATTAGCCTAAACTTATATAATTGTCAATCATCAAAATTTCTTCTTAGAGTATGATTGCACCAACAATCTCCCTCTTTTTGACGTTTAACAATATATTTAAGTTTAGACTGATTTATAGCATAATATAAGCATAAACACATAACATAAGCATAAACAATAGCATCAAACTATGCAAACTGTAATTGCAAACTAGCAAAAGATGTTATGCAATACCATGAAATTTAAATACAATATTTTCTCCCCCTTGGAAAATATCAAAAAGAATGATACACAAGAGTAGAAACTAAAGTAGGAAGCAAAACTCCCCCTTAAGCTATGCATAGAATCCATATCACAAAAGCATGTGTGCTCCTGTTAAAAAATACAAGGAACAAAAAGATAGTAGGGTCACTCCCCCCAAAACATATGCAAATGAGAAAAACATAATCATATAAACAGATAGATAGAATAGGGGTACCCATTTCCAAAAATCCATAGTTAAGTCAAAAGGTTCATACAAGCAGACATGATTTAAAAGAAAATATCTAAGTATACTGTAAATATCCGCTAGTCTTTGGTGAATGGTATATAAAAATCCATCATGTCATCAGCACCAACAGCATCATTGCTAGCTGCAAGAGGAAAGGCCACTGTAGAGGTGACAGTATCAATAGCAGAGCCACCACCAGCAAGAGGTTGAGGTCGAAATGATGGCTCGACGATCCAAGAGCGGAACAGCTCGTGCAATAAGGCAATATCTGATCGAATATCAGCCAGAGTCATCTAAGTGCCTGCCTGGCCCTCTGTAAGAGTAGCAAGCCACCCATGGATCTATACCATCTCCAGCTCATGCTCCAAGCGTAACTCCTCAAATCGGGTGTCTATGGTCTCCTCAAACCGAAGAAGCTAGGCCTAGATGTCATCCTCAGACTTAGACATTGTTGGTTGCTACTCGGAAAACCTAATGGTTCCACTGTACAAAAATTTTGTACAAGATCTGAACCTTTCCTAGCT
>JBBMJZ010400018.1:0-13454 GCA_037833815.1 Zingiber zerumbet
GAAGCGTGCACGCCTCGATAAGTATGCACGCGCCTTCAGGGAGCTCTATATAAGGACCCCCAGACTTCGACGGAGGTATGTTTGGATCACTACTATACCTCCAATTTCTTGCCGCCGGTGTCTAACTTGAGCGTCGGAGGGTCGTCGCCGGGATCCCCTTCTCGGCTCGGTTTGTGTTTGCAGGTCCTCGCCGGAGCTCTACGTCATCCAGTGGTCCACGCCCACCAAGGAGTACCACGTCCCCAGCATCCGTCGACTCGACTCTTGGATAGAATAAGTGAAGACGACCTTTTTAACTCTCCATTGGATTGGGAGCAACCTGAAGAATTAATGACAGTGGTCATGTAATGTGGGCTTTTCATTTTAAGGCCAGCATGAATATGTTCAGTTCATATAGGTAATGCAACTAAAGCACCTCATTCCAAACAATTGGCTATTAGCAGTTATTGCCAAGTTTCAGATCCACCTTATAAAAAATGTGGAGGCTCGAGGGCTTCATTATATATATTACAAATTTTGTCTATCATGTGTTCCATTTTGAATTGTTTGCGATATTTCAGGAATAGAAATATATGACTGCAGGGAAGTGAGCTATTATTCTTTATTGGAATCCCCACCAAAAGAATCGGAGATTGCTATTGTTCTAGCAGAGAACATGGACAGCAGGCGAGAGCATGTGATTCATCGACTTGATCACCTCTCTAGAAAGGAAAGGAGACGTGAAGAAGGAAAGCTTTCATTCCATTCCAGCGTAAGTCTGGCCACTGGGTCCATGTTGACAACCACAAAACCTTACTTGAAATTGTGGTCCTTAACTTCCACTCCAAATGCTTGAATTATCTCTCCTTTTTGTATTTTGCTAGAGCAACATAAGGAAAAGGGCATCTGGTCCTCGAAAGTATGCATGCAGATTATGAATTTATGCCAAGTAGACTCACCCAAGTTATGGTTGATATTTGAGAAGCTCAACTGAGTGTCAGTGGAATCATAGACAGGTTGTGATGCTACAAGCCTAACCTTAATTAGGGTTCACATCCTGATAGCATAGGCAATATTCTCATTTTCTCGTCGATGATTCTGAGCTAATTCAGGTCTTGAGCTTTTAGGTCTTGCAACTCCAATTGATAATGAAACATATATATAAGAAAATGGGCAAGAGAAAGATGACAAATTATAGATTATAGATATAGAAAAACTAAATTAATAATGGAAAGCTAAGAAGAGAATGACAGCTAAAATTAGTTTGGATGAAAATGGAGGGGCAAAAGTATTTTTAAAAAAAAAAAGAAAAGAAAATATGAATCTAAGATGGACTAACCTCTTCTTCTTTTTTTAATCCAGCATCCAGAAGAACTTCAAATTTTCTTACAATATATGGAGGTGTGAGATTTCGATTCCCTTTGAAACCCAATTCCTCCCCTTTGTCTTCGCCTCTTGCAGCATAGAGACATACGAGCAACAATATTACTGGGCCTTAAAATGTCTCCCAATCATTTAAATGCCCTCTTTCGTCTTCCCATTGTAACACAATGCTTGCTGACATGATCCTGTCCGTGCCAACTTGGTTGAGAAGACAATTCCGTCCATTGTCAAGGGTTGACCAAATTGCTCAAGCCCAAATTAAACTAAACATTAGGTGGCGTTTGATTTTTTTCTAGGAATCAGAATGGAAATGAGAATGATAATATTATATAATAGGAATTGATATGAGTATGGTCATAGATATCACTCTTAAAAATAATATTTTATTAGTTGAATATTTCTATTGGAATGAACTAAATTTTCTTTTTTATCCTTAAAGGAAAATAAGAAAAAAAATTAAATTTAAGATAAAGTTGATTGTAAGATAAAAATATGATAGACAAAAAAATAGAGAACGTATAATGATAAAGAATAAGAAGAGAAAAAGAATAATGGTAGAGAATATGGAAAAAAAATATAATGCGAGAGATTAAGGAGAGAGAAGGTTTGATGAGAGAGCATTAGGAGTGAGAAAGTATGATGAGAGAAAGAAAATAGTGAAAATGTAATGAGAGAAAATAAGATGAGAGTGTATGTGATGAGAGAGAATGTATGATGAGAGAGTAAGTGTGATAAAAGAAAATAAAGAAAGAAAGCTTGATGAGAGAATAAAGAGATAGAAAGAATAATGAAAGAAAATAAGAAGAGAAAAAGTGATAGTAAGAAAAATTGAATAAATATATTAAGTGCATTTTCGTCTAAATAATTTAGATGATATCCAAGTTTTTAAATATGGTGAAATTCAAGAGAGAATGTGAATTTCATTGATACCCAAGTTTTTAAATTTTATTTTAAAATTTAATTATCATTCCCATCAACCAAATATGAAGTTTGGGAATGAATCCAATTTCTCAGTTTTATATCAATATACCAAACACCACCTAAGTAAGTTTTATATCGGTATACCAAACACCACCTAAGTAAGTACTTTGTAAAGAAGTAGCATCATAGTCATCATCCACTCCATGATTTACGACTAGGTTAGCAATTAGCCGATCGATATAGGAGAACACGCTGATTGTGAGGTTCTCTCAAGGGAACTAAACACCCCGTCTTCTGTGCATGAGCTCTCTTACACGTACTGATTGTAGATCAAACTTCATTGTTGGTTTTTCTTTTCATCCGCCATCAAAAATCCTGTCTTTTCCTGTTGTCAAAAACCACATGACTTTGGTGCAGGTCTTATTCTGTGTGATAATTCTCCATAAATGTATTGTGTTTTTTGTTCACGTCAGAATTTCATGCCTTCAAAACTCAGCAATTCATCTAGAAAACAAAGTAGAAAAGATTTTTCAGATAAATCACTGCAATGGGTAAACCAAAAGGCAGTGTTTTTAAAACTGGGCTGGACAGCAGGCTGTTTCAACTTTCAACCAGTTAAACTGGGAACTGGCAGCCAATCCGGTCCCAGTTTTCTCATAAACCAGCTGTTACGAAAATAATAAAAAAAAACAAAAACAGTAAAAGATGGTCGTTCATACTAATAATTATTGGCAGTTGTGGTTTTATCTCATCCACAATCATTGAAAGTTGAAATAGCAGAACCGTATTTATCCTGAGAGAAAAGGGTTCACCTACGCCAGTTTGCAAGGTTTCAGCTTGTTTCTTACCTCTAATCAAAGAGTGAAAAATATTGTTGCCCGTTCATTATTCCCTTTTTATGCCCACATTGGTTATTCATGAAGCACCGGGTTTGTAGGTATTTCTTGCCTGCTTGATTGACATATGAAAATTGCAATGGAACAAACGGAGGAATATGTGAATGGTCGGCTGAATGGTCACCTTTTCATTAACTATTCTGGTTCCTTTTTCAGTTGCCATAGATCGGCAGTACATAGAGGCTGTTGCTGAAGGTGGTTGACAGTTCTACGCAATCTTATGATCTAGTAGTTTTCGATTAACTGTTGGAAGAAAAGAAAAGAGTGAGAAAGAAGCTAAACTTCAGTTCTAGAGCTGATGGAGACAATTAAACCGACAGGAGTTTGGATGAAAAAAAAAACATTATGAGCTAACACTTAAATGGATTGGTTAAAGTTGTCATAACCATATGCTTATAATCTATTTTAATTTCTGGCAATAATTATTTTTTTTTGTTATTAATTTCATTTAAGGAGGAACCAAAGAGAGTCACGCACCAGAAAATTATCGTTTTCGTCTAACCCTCAGAAATAAACTATCATCTGGCAACCCTTCATCAATAATAGAGCGTATGATTCCAACCAAATAAAGCAAATAGTTAGGACCATAAATAAATTAATATTTGGAAAGCGTTTATCAGTATTTATTTAACATGTACCAAACCTCCCGAGTCAAATCAAAAGGAGGATTCTGTGATAAGAGAGAATCTCAAAGTTTCCCCAATTTTTTTTAAATAAAGTTTAAAATTTTACTTTTTTTATTAAGTGACACAGCATCTCAAAGTAATTTTTTGTGATTAATATTGGACAAAACACTATTTAAATCAACCCTAAATATCGATATAGATAAACATCAACTTATCCAGACATTATTCACTGTAAATGCTTTTTAAATATTTTGTAATTTCTAAGAAAAAAAAAAACAGAGGGAAAATATTGTGAGCCCCGGAGCTGGGTGTACAAGTGCACTGGACTAATACGATCCCTGGGCCGTCATACTGCGTTATGGTCCACGCATGATTGAGCATGTCGACGCCATTTGATCCAAGTGGTAAATAACAGAAATAAAAAAAAACAAGTTTGAATTCAAATACCATAAATAAATATCCTAAAGATTGAATTCTCTAAATTTAGAGAAAAAAATATTAATCGTGTGAGAAAGACATGAACACCTAAATTAAATTAAATGATAATAATAATAATAATAATTAGGGTTCGAATTTTATTAAAGATGAATATTTTAAAAATATTTTGAGCGTGACTTCGTCTGATTTACCTGGATAGACAGTTCAGAAACTTGTGATTACTGCGACCTACTTCCTTCACCCACAACGTGTACTGATTCAATACGGACTAATTAAAGTCTCGGATTTCGCAGAGATAAGCGAGTCGTCTTTATGGTCCAGTAAATCCGGCCCATCGTCATCCCACGCCGGACAATTAACAAGGCAAGAGGCCGGTCAAATCTCACCATTCCTCTGCTCTGGCCAGTGAATAAATTTGGCTGCATGTGCTCCTCCCATCCGGCACGGGATCGAAGGCCGTAAATATCCCGGCACGATTTCTTGTAACAGGGCATCGTTTCCGTCCCGTCTCATCTCTCACCCTCTCTCTCTCTCTCTCTCTCTCTCTCTCTCCGTCTTTCGGAGCAACAAGAGGTTGAAGGTGGACCTGGAGAGGCAGAGTTGGAGGCGACGTGTACGGAGAACGACCGGGATTTGTCTCAGGAGGAGGAGGAGGAGGAGGATGGCCGACAAAGCGGCGGTGGGAGTGGCGGACGACATGGGGGAGAGCATGCAGTGCGTGGACCACCCGTACCGTAGCAATCCGGGCGGGGTGTGCGCCATCTGCTTGCAGGAAAAGCTGGGAAAACTGGTCTCCTCCTCCAAGTCCACCCCTTTCCTCCCCCTCCAGCCCTCGCCTTCCTCCTCCACCTCCTCCCGCACC
This sequence comes from Zingiber zerumbet, assembly GCA_037833815.1. Lineage (NCBI taxonomy): Eukaryota > Viridiplantae > Streptophyta > Magnoliopsida > Zingiberales > Zingiberaceae > Zingiber > Zingiber zerumbet. Next base: position 5,106 of record JBBMJZ010400018.1, read on the forward strand.
TCCTTGTCCGATGTCGGCGCTGGGTCTGGCGGTGCCGCTGGGCTCGCCTCTGTCTATTCACGCCACGGCGCGATCGTGGACGACGGCCGACGGACGAAGTTCCCTTACCTTTCAGCTGACTATAGCAAGAAGAAGAAGGGCAGCGGCGGCGGAGGTAGTTACGCGAACGGCGCAAGGAAGTTGGTATCGAATGGAACTGGTCAGGCTACCGCTTCCGCCGTGATGGCTAACGGCGGTGGGTTGGTTTTGAAACGGAGCAAGTCTGTGGCCACGAGGACGTCCGGATCGTCCCTTGCGCAGGTTGGTGTTGGCCGCGGCAATGGAGACGCCGCCATCGCAGATAGTCCTCGGAAGAAGAGCTTCTGGTCTTTCCTCTACCACTCTTCTGTTTCTTCCACCTCCAACTCTTCTTCCTCTGCTGCCAATGGGAACAGCAACAGGCGCAGATCCACCTCATCCTCTTCGGGGGGAGGGTGCGAAGGAGAAGTCAACAAGCAGCTGCAACCGCCGTCAAATAAGTTGGAAGCTGCGACCGCCAGGCAATCAGGGGAAAACGGTGGCGTGGAGGATGCCGAGAGCCCGAGCGGGAGCCAAGCGTCATCCTCATTCGGGAGGAAGGTGTCGAGATCCAGGTCAGTGGGATGCGGCAGCAGGAGTTTCTCGGGCGACTTCCTTGAGCGCATCTCCACGGGCTTTGGTGACTGCACGCTGCGGAGGGTGGAGTCCCAACGGGAGGCCAAGCCCAAGACCGCCCTCCAACTCGACCACAATAAGACCAACGACGACGACCCACAACATATGTTGAAGGAGAGGATCAAATGCGGAGGTTTCTTCCCGGGATTCGGGATGATGTCGGCCTACTGGCTCTCCCCTGCGACTCACGACGACGACTATGACACCGGTAGCAGGGTCTCGGCCTCAACCCCCGCGTCGAAAGCACGCGTCGCGCCTCATGTGCGAACCAGGACCTGGGGCTTTGCCTTCGCCAGCCCAATGAGAGCCTTCCGGCCTTATTCTTCCTCCTCCAGGTCGCTGTACACCATCAACGCCGGCACGTCTACTGTGCCGGCGACCAACTTCATCTCCTCGATCAATGCCAGCAACCAGATAATCAACGGCCACGGCGGCGGTGGCAACCAAAGCAAGCTCGGGGGTGATACATCCTTCCTTGCCGTGCAGAGCTAGCTCTTCCCCTCCGTTCGATCACCCGATAACGTCTACATTTGCTCGTCTGTTTTCCTCTTATTTACAAGAACCAGCTCCAAGTCTCCAGTGCTTTTTCACGCTCGTCCCATTTTGTTTTCGACATCAGTAGACTGTACTGCTTTGTATTAAATCGTGTTTTTATGCAATTGTTTGGTGAAAAACACTGCGCGAGGACGTCGTTGATGAACTCATTTGTGTTTGGAAATAGTTCTCCAACAAACCTGAGGACGCCCGCAAGTTCACAACGACGGTGCAGATATTAGTATTAGTGTTTTGAAACCATTAGTCTGGTTGCTGTTGCATTCAGTGGATCAAGTGGTATCTTCAATTTTCACCTCCTTCGTCGCTCTGCTTGGCATGTGCGACGCTTGTGCGTTGCGAAGTGAAGACGGCAATTGGTTCATCATCTTTCTGGCGCTGTCTTTTAGCGCGGTCAATGCACTGCCGCGGGCACATGGCGTCTCCATGCCGCTTCCGCCGTGGTGCGCAGAGCTGTGGACTGTGGTCCCTCTGCCGAAGCTATACTGGAACTCGTACGCCTAGCGCCCGTGTAGTTATGTGTTTTTTTTTCCGCAGGGGCAAAAGATCATACACTTTCAGGGCGCCTACGCCATACCAACGTCCTGTGATCTTAATGATTTTTCAAAGAACATCAAGGTGCAGGATTAGTAAGGTATAATTGGACTTGCTACGATCACCATGTGGGACTTGTGTTCTTAATTCCAGACTGCATGTGCCTGTCCATGTGTCTGTAACTGGCGCAACGTGACCAACTAAGAAGTGCCGAGGTAAATCAGGCCTAAACAGAACGACCCATGTGTGCCGTTGCATTTGATTTCTTCCGCTGCTTCCACCTACCTGGCACACACTCGTATTGATGTCAAGATTACACTCCAAACCGTGTCGTGGAACGTGGAAAGCGGAAAGCGTAGGTGACTGGCGTTGGGAGACTATAATATTGAGGGAATTCATGGGAGAGGGAACAGTGTCTGTCTCCATCACTTCACATGGCGTCTACTGCTCTTTTTAATCAATGAGCTGCAACATTAGCAAAGGTTGGCATTTGGCAAGGGGACGAATATTGATCTATATGTTGCCATGGGCAGCGATTTTTATACCCCCGGTGTTCCGAGCATTTACAGCTACAAGAAACGCATAAATCTCCAACTGCTCAAGGCACTTCGTCAAGGATTGCGTACGGCTGAGAACATCAACCATTTCATTATCCTAGTTTAGTTCCATGTGAAATCAATCCACGTGGTATTAACTTGAGATGCTACATGGTCGTGTGTCCTCATATCAGCACATCCTACAACATACCTAGGTTATTTCACCATAATTCTTTTTGAGTTGCACGATTAATTAGTAGAAGAAAGCTTCAGTATTGATCTTGCAAAAATAGTATCGATCTAAGATGTTAACTTGTTGCATCTGCCTGCCACAAAGCCTGTCTCCAGCATGCTGCACATTATATGAGGTTTTCATTTAGACATTTTTAATGCTAAAGTCCTCAAAAATATGTTCCTAAAATCTTCAATTAGCAAGCAAATTTCAAAGCTGTTTTACTGCCAAGAAATGGTGCTCAACTATAATTCAAAGACGAATGTCAAGCTTTTTCAACAACTGTTAAAAAGATGGATGTAAAGCTGTTTTGCCCATAGAAAGGAAGCTGCAGAACAAAAGCTATTCCTAGTTCCTACGTCAATGTCTTTTTGTTGCTCAATCATAAGCGATGAGATTTTGTCAGTGCCCCATTGTTTTACTACCGATAAATGTTGTTTTGGTGCCTGTTCATAGTTATTCTATGTTCATAGTTATTCTATCCAGACAAATCATAGTACATCACGGTGGAAAAAGACGAATACGTTTGTCCTTAACTCCCCTGCCAACCCGTCCCAAGACCAATACAGAGGAGATAAATTACGGGTAACTACTAGCCTTTGGAATAGTGACTAGCACATAAGGGAGACATTTACTTCAACTTTGTTGAGATTCGAACTCCAGACATTATAGTGACAATACCTCATGTGTCAATCACTAGACCGTCCTGAGAGGACAATCATAGTACATCATACACTACGAAGCACTGGCTTAATAGGTGTGGCACATCCAAACCAAGCATGAAAGCTAAGCTGCTACCAGTAAAACTGCATGCGGAATTTTAATTTAAAAAATATTAACAAAAATATTTTAAGAGAAAAGCTCATTCCTTGAGTAGATCAATTGGAATATAAGAGAAACCGGAGAGGTCAAACAGAACAGGGAATCAATGAAGGGGGCCCCGTAAGATTTAACTCTATGCATCCGGGGGTTAATGAAGTTGGAACAAGTAAAATGGACATTGATTATTGAGGCATATCCTTCTACTGCTCACATTCCCGACCTCCTATCACCAAACTAAGAAACATTAAAAAAAAACATATTAAGTTCCATGGCAATATAAAGCTTAAGAAACATAAAGTGTCATGCTAATGATACAAAAAAAAAAAGCATAGTCACTTCATTCGACCATAAGAATTTTAAACGGTGTGAGAAAAAGGAGGATGACTTGAAAAGAAAATTTTGCTACGGGAATATTTCAGGTATATTATGTTAACACATTGAGTTTTTACAATTAAAATAATTATGGATGAAATTGTAGAGAAGTACAATGCTGAGCGTACAATCCTATTTGAGAAGCATCTTATTTAGCACTAATAATAAAGGAAAAGACCACATCTATGTACCATTTTAAACTTGGTCTTCTGCTTCTTGGGTCTTTCAATAATCCAACCAAATTACCTTCAACCATTAAATAAGTAAGAAAACAGTTACCAAGCCTCCCCTTAGTCGCATTGATGTTTGTCTTGGTCACTTCCAGTGGCGTTTCGTTTGGTTTGGTTATTTTCCATTTTCATTTTCTGAAAAAAGGAAAAACATTATTTGATTGGTAACTTCCACATTTATTTTCTAGAAAAGAATATATCATTTTATTAGAAAATAAAGAATATTTAAAAATTATTTTCTAAGAAAAGGAAAACACATTTTTTAGAAAATGAAACCAAACGCTCTCTAATTACCTTGCAACAAACAAAAGAAGTGTGGCAGTAGACTCCTTGCATCAGTGCTAATCATATCGTTGTTCAATCCATCTACCTTGTTATGTCAACAAGTTTCAACCTGAATAGCCGTTGGATATAAATGAACGAACACATATTCACCAAAAACAATAGCAATCTGCCATCTATAACTCTGTCAACCCCAATGGCCTAGAGAAAAAATCTATTCTAGAGAATCGTCATCATCCTCAATAGGGGCAGCAACATCCCAAATTCAATAACTATTTGTTCAATAATATTTCCTCAACCAGCAATGTTGATTGTGTCTGTGTATCTCGGCATAGTTGCTCAACCAGTAAATAGCATACAGACATATCGAGAGTGTAACCTAATTTAAACAAATAATTCAGTACCAACAGTGGATCATCCACTATATGATTCTTACTAAGGCACGCCAAAAGTTTGTTAATTGTCCCTTTCTTTGGTTTGAGGTTATTCTCCAACATGTTTACCAACCAAGCCATGGCTTCTTCAACCTTGCCAATCTTGCAGAACCCATCAACGACAAAATCATTTGTGCAAACTAAAGGCTCCAAATTCTCTTCTTTCATGCATTTGATCAGCTCGACTGCATCAAGTACATTGCCTTCGTTGCAAAGAGTCCATATCAACGGTGTGTATGTGGAAACAGAGGGCTTCAGACCCATTGAAAACAGTTTCTTGTATAGTTTCTTGGCTTCTGTCGTATTCCCCTCATTGCAGAAACCTTGAATCAGTGTGTTATAGGTAATGACATCAGGTTCAATTCCTTTATTTGGCATTTCCTCAGACATGATAAGTGCTTCTTCCATCCTCCCCTCCATGCACAATCCGGCAATCATGGTATTACAGCTCATTATGCTTTCACTTAACCCAGCTGAGCACATCTCATGATACAAATTCTGAGCCCTACTGAGATCTCTTGCCTTGCAATACCCATTAATGATGACATTATATGCATAAGCATTTGGCTTGAGTCCCTTCCCTATCATTTCTAACCACAGGTTCCATGCAACATCCATCTTGCCCGTCTTGCATAAACCATCGATCATTGTTGTGTAGGTAACCAGGTCAGGATCATATCCCCTCAACTTGAGATTATTAAAAATGCAGAAACCATCATGCACCTTCCCATTCTCACACAATCCCTGAATAATCGACTGATAAGTAAAGATGTCAGGCATGCAGCCACCTGCTATCATCAGGTGAAGGAGCTCGGAAACCTTGCCAAAGTTACCATCTTTGCTGAACTCGGCGATCAATTTGGTGATTGAGATCGCATCAGGTATTAGACCTTTCATAGATACCTCCCGTAGGAGTCTGTAGGCATCATCCAGCTTATTCTCTATGCAGAAAGCCTGGATTAAGTAGCCAGCAGTGGAAGCATCACCTGCAACTCCAGCCTGCATCATCGACTCATATAAACGCCACACAAGGTCAGTCCTCTTCGACCGGAGGGAAGAAGACAGAGAAGAGTTCCAAATGGAGAGGGGCACAGAATAATGTGTAAGATGAGTGCTGGCAAGGGCAATTGCCTCCACCATCACATCCCTTGCACAACGTTCGTTGACAATGAGACGGAGAAGAAAGGATTCAAGTGCACGTGGATCAGGTTGGCATTTCATCGTGCGAATGGCGAGCAGCGCAGCCTTCCACGCCCTCATGTCGGCAAGGGCATAGAGGAGAGAGGCTGAGGTCTCAGGGTCAGCGGGTGGAGCATCAGGGTGGGAGGAGAGCCAAAGAAGGTAACGAAGAGAGAGCATGAGATTTTTAGAGGAAAGTAACCGGAGGACTTGGCAGACGCAGGTGGGGTGGAACAGCACCGAGGGAGAGAAACAGGAAAGAAGCGAGCTTTCCCACCTTGGACGTGCAATGATCATCTCGCACACCCTTTTCGCCGACTCCGCTACTTGCCGGTACCGACTTTCGTTGCTGCGATCGCCGTCATAGTCTACACGCCCTTCTACTCCAGTAGTATAAGGCGCCGTCGGCACAGCCTCCACTGCGTAAGATGCTGGAATTCTGGAGGAGATGACGGTGGCGGATGTGGTTCTCGTTAATGTAAGCACGGGAGAGACTACGGGATAGATGCGCTTATCGAGATGCACGAAAGCCTTGATCGACATTTTCGTCGATGCAATTGCAAGGCATCAGCCTCCTAGATCTGTGAAAATTCATAGAAAGGGATCATGATCGGAGACCTAATAACAATGAAACCCCTATAGAAAGAACTGAGAAAAAAAATATATACCACGGAGGGGAAAAGGCAAGCGTAATTTTTTACTTTCCTTCACTTCCACCATCTCAGGCCGATGAGTTGCGTCATCATAACGCAGAGACCACCGGAAGTGAGGAGGCCGGCAAAGGGTGAGAGAACGGAAGCCGCAAGCCTAGCGGAAGGCAGAGGAGACGAGCTTTGGGAACGCCATGATTTAGGCGATGGTTAGACGGGCCGAACTTGGGCCGGGATGAGCTGCTGTCATTTTTTCCTTCCTTTCGAAAGACTGAGCTGATAATTTTATTTTATTACTTTACTAAATTTATCCTTGGATCCAGAGTTCCAGTAGGGTTTTAAACATATCTATGGATCAACAAACAAACGGTTATTTGAGCCATCGAAATACTTTTAAATTCTTAAAGACTAGGTTTCATAGCTATTGCTGCTCTTCCATTTGATTATCTCCAGTTTCCAAAATTGCATCCTCGTTAAATTCATTTGTCAAGTCATCGTCATTTTCCAAATAAACTCTCGTAAACACGATGTACTTTTACACAATATCATAAGATTTTAAACCCTCGGAACTCCGAAGATAAATTTTTAGTGATCAATTTTTTATTTGATGTAATGTCATCATACTTGTTGTTAGGGATCCTCATTCTCCTGTCCAACTATAACTTTAACAAGAAAAAGAAAATCTGTTCGACTATGGTTTTATTTACTTTGAGGTTATTTTTAGAGGGGAAATCCCTTATCTAAGATGATTTATATAGCGATAGTATATCATTATATATTTAATATTTTAGAATTTCTAATATTTTCGAGAACAAGATTAATAATTTTATATTTCTTCAATCTGATAAAAGAATAGAACACCACAGCTATATTCCTCCACTCTTGAAACTAGAGCGGTAATGAACCTGAATACATTCGGTTATTTATATTCATTCAATAAATATGAAGTCAATTAAATAAATAAATTATCAATTATTTATGTATAATATTCCTGAATAAAATTTATGAATGATATTTATAAATAAAATCCTCATCAACCTATAAATAAATAAACTTTTAAAATGAATAAACAAAATTTAACAATCAATCAAACAAATTCAAAACTATAAACTTTTTAAACAATTAACAAACTTGAATTAAGCGTTTAATGTCATCTAAATAATCAATTTTGAATCAAATTTGAACTAAGCTTAAGCTCATAGAAAATAAAACTAAATCAAAATTGAACAATCATTTCAATAGTTTGAATCATTTTAGACTCGATTTGACCAAGGTCGGCTCAAGTCATAGGTCATTAAGTCCTATGCTTAGGGTCCTATTATATTGGAGCCACCAGTATATATATACCCTGAACAACTTACCCTAAACAACAATGGGTAACATCTAACATGGATGATCTGACAAAACCAAAACTGATTATTATTATTATTCCCCTCTCTCATCTGCATGCAGCTAGGAATGTAAATGAGTCGAGCTAAGTTGAGCAGTATTAGGCTCAAGTTCAGCTTATTTAAGTTATATTCAGACTCAAACTCGAGCTTGAATCGAACTTTTATCACAAGGCTCGAGCTTGACTCATTTTGAAATTACCAAGCTCATGAATAGTTTGAGCTCGACTCGTTATTAACTTGATTATCATAGTTAACGAGCCTAACTCATTAAGTGAGCTCGAACTCATTTTAGAGCTCATTTTGTAGGATTATTAAGCGAGCTCGAAGTCAACAAATCTAACAACTAAAATAATATAAACTCAACACATCATTGAATATTCCAAACTACTACATTAAACTTCCAAACTTAACGCATCATTAAACATATTCGCTAGCCCTTTAA
>JBBMJZ010400024.1:0-13454 GCA_037833815.1 Zingiber zerumbet
AACCCCCCCAGATTCATATCAAAAACCCAAAAGTAATAGCAATTTCATCCAAAGATTATCACCCTACCATAACATTCCTTGTGAGAGACAACCTGACTCATCTCTATACTACCTTAGTGTAGAAGGGAATTGATAACTTTAATTGCAATTTGATACACTCGTAGTATAACATACGAGTGTTTTGTAGGAATCTTATACATAAAACAATACATAACGCAATGGAAAAAGGATCCCTCTAGAGATCCTTTTGAATACTATAAACTACGTCTTCCTTTTCTATCAAATAGAATATTTACCTTTGTTGGGTGAACAAATACTCCCGATAGCAACTTTGAATAAAATGCAGATCTCAACATGATCAGCATGTCCACGCCTTTACGGCATCCACACGAACACGTTCTCCGTCCATCTCACAAACTCATGACTTCAAGAAGAAATAACCTTTGTTATGCTAGCAACTACACAAGGTTGTTTTCGGCTAAGAGAAGAGGAAGAAGAGCAAAAAGCAAAAGGATCATCCTCACCCAAAAGGTTACTTCACTTATATAAGTTGACTTCACAAAAGGGTTACTTCACCTAAAGGTTACTTTACCAAAAAGATTACTTTCGCAATGGATTTTGTACCCATCCAACGAATACAAAAAAGCTTTTATCTCTTGAACTTCCATTTGATTAATGATGTATTAATCTTTATTAATATTCATTAATCTTAGGGGATTGAATTTAGTATAATAGATTAACCATTAATTTAAAAAAAATTAAAACATTAAAAATTATTTTAAAAATTCATTTAAAAACTGAAAAGAAATATATTAAAAATTCTTTTAAAAGTCATTTTAAAAACATTAAAAGTTATTTTAAAAATTCTTTTTAAAACTTTAAAAATTATTTTTAAAACTTTAAAAATTATTTTAAAAATTCATTTAAAAATACTATTTAAAAACTTTTTACAATCATTTTTAAAAATTTTTAAAAATTAGTTTCAAAACTTTAAAATTATTTTAAAAACTTTTAAAATCATTTTAAAAATCATTTAAAAAATTATTTTAAAAATTATTTTAAAAACTTTAAAAATTATTTTAAATATTCTTTTAAAGATTATTTTAAAGAAATCACTTTCAAAAGTCTTTTAAAAATTATTTTAAAAATCCTTTGAAATTAATTATTTTAAAAATCCTTTTAAAAAAGTATTTTAAAAAATCTTTTAAAAATTATTTTAAACAGTTTAAAAATTATTTTAAAAATACTTATAAAGATTATTTTAAAAAAGCACTTCAAAATGTCTTTTAAAAAATATTTTCAAAATTTATTTTAAAAATACTTTTTAAAAAATTATTTAAAGATTATTTGAAAAATCTTTTTAAGAATTCTTTTAAAAATTATTTAAAGATTATTTTAAAAATCCTTTTAAAAATTCATTTAAAAATTATTTAAAGATTATTTAAAAATCCTTATAAAATCACTTTCAAAAAATCCTTCTAAAAATTATTTTAAAAAATTGTTTTAAAAATTCTCTTAAAATGCTTTTAAAAATCCATTTAAAATTATTTAAAATTATTTTAAAAAATCGAATTAAAAATCACATTAAAAACCCCTTTTAAAAAAATTATTTTAAAATTCTTTTTAAAAAACCTTTTTATAAAAATCTGTTAAAAATTCATTTTAAAATCATTTTAAAAATTATTTAAAAATTATTTTAAAAAACAATTTAAAAATTATTAAAAAAAACTTTTAAAAAACCTTTAAAATTATTTTTAAAAATTATTTAAAAAAAAATATTTGTAAAACTAATTGAAAATTTATTTTAAAAACTATTGCAAAAATTATATTTAAAACTAATTAAAAATTAATTTAAAAACTAATTTAAATTTATATTTAAATCTAATTTAAAAATTATATTAAAAACTAATTTAAATATTATTTTAAATAATTCAAAAATTGTTTTAAAACTATATTAAAAATTCCTTTATTTTTTTTTAAATTCTTTTAAAATCCATTAGAAAAAAATCTTTTAAAAATTTTAAATATATATATTTTTTAAAAAAATTAATTTTAAAAAATCCTTTTAAAAAACTTGTTAAATTTATTTTAAAAATATTAAAAATCCTTTTTAATAAAAAGTTTTAAAAATCCTTTTAAAATTTAAAAAAATCCATTTAAAAAAAACTTTTAAAAACTCTCTTGAAAACTTTGTTAAAAAATTTTAAAATCAATTTAAAAATCAATTAACTTAAAACTTAAATTAACTCAAAATAAATTTTAAAACTTAAATTAACTTAAAAATGAAACTTAAAACTTAAATTAAAGTAAAATAAAACTTAAATTTACTTAAAACTTAAAACATAAATTAACTTAAAATAAAACTTAAAACTTAAAATTTAAAACTTAAATGAACTTAAAAATGAAACTTAAAACTTAAATTAACTTAAAATAAAAATTTAAAACTTAAATTTAAATTTACAATTAAAACTTAATTCAAAACAATATTTTAAAACTTAAATTTGAACTTAAATTAAAACTTAATTTAAAACATAAATTAAAAATTAAATTGAAACTTAGATTTAAATTTTAAATTAAAGCTTAATTTAAAATTTAAAATTAAACTTCAAACTTAAACTTAAACTTGAAATTTAAGATGATTGATATTGACACTTTTTATATCATATTTCATTAATTAATAAAAGGCAAAGTTGATTATTATATATTACTTTAGGTTAGTTCAGAATAAATAAGTATAATAATGTCATAGGGTAGTAGATTCTTGTCTGCAATATATTCATTGATTGAATGGATAGTGGATATTGTAGATATATATAATGCTACTCTTAACTATTCGTAATCAAACATTAATATACAAGGATAATATTAATGCATTGAGACTAGTAGGGATCTTATGCATAAAATAGCACATAACATAGCAAAAAAATGGATCCCTCTAGATATCCTTATGAATATTGTATACAACATTTTCCTATTCTATCAAATAGAAAAATTACCTTTGTTGTGTGAACTGGTACTCCAAAAGCAACTTTAATTTGGATGCAGATCTTAGCGTGATCAGCACATTCATGCCTCTATAGTATTCACACAAACAAGTTCTCTGTCTATTACATAAACTCACGACTTGGAGAAGAAACAACTTTTGTCGTGTTAGTGACTACCCAAGGCTATTTCTTTAGCCAAGAGAAGAAGAGGAAGAAGAAGCAAAAAAAAAGACCAAATGGATGACCATCACCTAAAAGGTTACTTCACCTATATAAGGTTACTTCACAAAAGGGTTACTTTACCAAAATGGTTACTTCACCAAAAGGTTACTTCACCAAAAAGGTTACTTCACCTAAAGGTTACATTTACTTTGTACTCATCCAATGAATACAAAAAAGTTTTTGTCTCTTGATCTTCCTTTTAATTAATTATGTATTAATCTCTATTAATATTCATTAATATTAATGGATTGGATTTAATATATTAGATTAACCATTAACCCAATAAGCCATTAACCCAATAAACTAATAAGTCTAATCCATTACTCAATGAATCTAATCTGAATTCATTCGAATATAACTCAATGTGTCTGATTTAGATTAGATTTAACCCTATAATCCATCTCTAAATCAACATATTCTTTGTGCATGACCCAATAGGCTCTAATAACATTGACAATTTATTGAAAACCATTTTATATACATAAGAAATGAGTGACATCTAGTAATGCATCATTGCTACCTAAGTGATGAAAATGTCGAGTTTTGACCTAACCTTTCTATGACTATTATTTGTATGGCTTGGTCCTTCTATCCTTGATATGTAGATTGATCAATGAGCCATAGATCGTATCATCCTCTTATCAATCTTATGTTTCTTGATCTCTAAGTAAACTCACTTAACTAAATGAGCTCAATTTCTCATATTGACTTATTTGAGCATGACCATGCATTTTAGTAGTCCTACTTAATCAAGGGGTCCATAGATATCTCTTCCGTCATATGGAAGGGATATATTCTATCTACATCACTTCCATCCCTCCACATAACTTATTATATATCAGTGATCAACTTTATAGTCTATCTTGTTACAAGTGACGTTTGTGGATACCAAAGTACACAACTCCTTATATAAGAAATCGTAGCAACTTTAAGTCTAAAGACTATTTATACCAATAATCAATATGAGAATACTTATGACACTCATATAATGATCCATAAACATTCTCATAGTGGGTCAATTCAATACATATTCTCTAATACTCATGTGTCAACGTAATATCTCATATCTATGCTTTGTGAGATTAAGTCATCAATTGACCTACATACTATTGGTGTAATTTACACTAATGATTTAATTCAAGTTTTGATGAATGAAAAGTAGATTAAAATTAGAATGTTTGTGATCTAATAATTTTACCAAGTATACAAGAGTTAATGGGTCTGGAGGACCTGACATTAGGATGAAATTCTACTAGATCCGCAGGACCTAATAGCTGCTACGAAGTTTAGATAGGTCCGTAGGACCCGATATTTTGCAAGAAGTACTGTTGGGTCCGCAATACTTGACAACTGGTCAAAATCCAGTTAGGTCTGTAGACCTGACAATTGATGGGAAGACCTAGTGGGTTAAAGACAAGTTAAATGACTATAGTCATAAGTAAAAGGTAAGCAACTAGAGGAGAGATCCAGTGATGATGTGTTTCTCGTTGAGGAAACTGTAAGTGTCGGTCCAACTTAGGTCCATTTATGAAATCTAAGTTGAGATCTTGACTAGATCCTGGTCTTAGAGCAACAAGATCTAATTACAACTACTATCCTACTATATTGTGTTAACTTTATTTTGTAGGATAAACATATTTTTTATTGCCTAGACTAACTCTTTTTTGCAAGAAAAGAAGTTTCCATGAAAAGAGAGTCTGGGCGCCTGGACTAGCCTTGATTGGGCAGTTGCCAAGCGCCCGGGTAGTCCATGTGCCTGGGGTTGGTCCAGGAGCTCAGACTATAAATTTCATCCTGAAGATAAGTTGGAGCAGGATGACTAGTCGAATCATGTCAACGGTCCAAGAGCCCGGTGGGGGTCTGGGCGCTCAAAAGTGGATAAACTTGACGAATCAAGTTTTGACTAGAGATCACCATGTCACCAATGGTCTAGACACCTGGAGGGGATCCAGACACCCAGAATGGGCCTATATAAAGGCCTTCAACTAGCAGCTTTAGAAGAATATCTGCTACAAGTTTCATTCTTGTGTGCTGCTCTGAAAATGCTCTGACGACACTTAAAGACTGCTTCGAAGTTTGAAGAATGAAAGATTTTAAATTTCCTTTCTGTTTGTTAGTAACAAATAATTTCAGTTCTTGTACTCAATCTTTGTAACTCATTATTCAAACTGATAGTGATTACCCAATGAAAGTAATCAATAATCACGGGTCTTGGAGTAGGAGTCGTCATAGGCTTTGAACCATGTAAAACTTGGTTTTGTTAGCATTGTTTTTGTTTTCTATATTCCATTGTGTAACTTATTTAAAATCATGATTTTTGACAAATGCTATTCACCTCCCTTTAGCATCTTAATGATCCAACAAGTGGTATCAGAGCAGGTATCGCTTTGAATTGGTGAAACCACCAATCAGGTAAGGGGTGATTTTTAAAATTTCTTTTAATATTTCTTTTTAATTTTTAAGATTTTCTATATAGTCCAAATTAGTCCCCTTTGGACATGTTTTTTTCATTACAAAATAGTTTGAATTAGTGCAACACCAATTAAGTTTTAATACTTTTTTTATCTCCCACATTGCTAATCCAAGACCTAGTCTCGAGATTTCTTTCTCCTTTTCTTTGTATGTAAGGTTCTATCTTAATGCCCTAAAACGTGGGATACAGCACCATTCGTCCCCCCTCTTCAACGGGGACGACTTCCCGTGTTAGAATAAGTGGATGGAGATATACCTGAAGACCGGCATTGATCAATGGTTCACCATCCGACGATGATACAGGGCGTCGGTGGATGAAGCAACAAAGTACCACTTGATTCAGAAAGATGGAATCCGGAAGACAAGAAGAAAAAATGAATTGAGTTCCTTAATCGTTGGATGTTGGAGTAACTTTTCAAGATTGTCGGAGCCTTCTTAGAGCAACGTGCAAGAACGAAAGTTGTAGCAGGTGATGTTCTGAAGTTGTTGGTTGAAGGCTTTTATATAGGCACATTTCGTGTGCCTGGAACCCCTCCTAGTCCCTGGATCATTGCTGACATAGCGACCTATCATCAAAATTTGATCCATCAAATTTATCCACTTTTGAGCGCTTTGACTCCCTCCGAGCACCTGGACCATTGATGTGGGTTCGGCCAGTCGTCACAGTCCAACTCAACTTCTGGATGAAATTTCTGGTTTGGGAGCTTGGACCAACCTCGGGCACCCGGACCACCCAGGTGCTTGGCCAGGCCACCCGGGCGAGACTGGTCCATGCTCGGACTAGCACCGGGCGCTCGGAGTCTGGGCACTTAGACTCCCTTTTTTTCAACAACTCCTTTCCTACAAAAGGGTTTCCAGGCAATAAAAAATATGTTTATCCTACAAAATAAAGTTAGTACAATACAGCAAGATAATAGTAGTAATTAGATCATGTTTCCCCGAGACTAGGAGCTAGTTAAGATCTCAACTTAGATTTTCCAAATGGACCTAAGTTGGACCGACGCCTATAGTTTCCCCATCCGAGAACATGTCATCACCCGGATCTCTCCTCTACTTGCTTACCTCATACTTACTAACTGCAGTCCCTTGACTTACCTTTGACCCACTAGGTCTTTCCGCTAGTTAACAGGTCCTGCAGACCCAATTGAACTTCAGCTGATTGTTAGGTCATACGGACCCAACCGGACTTCTCGCAAGATATCGGGTCTCGTGGACTTATCTGGACTTCGTACCAGCTATCGAGTTCTGCAGACCTAGTTGGATTTTAGCCTGGTGTCAGGTCTTTCAGACCTGTCAACTCCTGCACATTTAATAAAGCAGTTAGACCATAAATACTATAACTTTAATCCACTTGTCATTTATCAAAACCTGAGTTAGATCATTAATGCAAATTATACTAACAATCTATCTCTTTTTAATATAATGAAAACTTGGGTTAAAATTAGAAAAAAATAATATTAAAAGACAATATACAAAAAAATAAACAAATAATCTTAGTTAGTTTGTTATTTTCTACATTAACTCTTACCCTTCCCTTTGACATTTATAAAAAAAACTAAGGTAAAAGAAAGACAGACATAAAATATTTGCAGAAATATAACTGAAAATAAATATTTTTTATATCTCAAATTTAGAGAGAGGTTTGAGCATAAGTTCGTTTGCAAATATGTTTAAAAACATTTTCTAAGTAAAATTCTTGACATTTCCAAGTAAGACTTTATAAAAAAAAACTTTCAAGGAAATTTCTTCACAATTCTTGAGTAATCATTTTTCAAAAGAAATTTCTAAGTTAGCTTTTTCAAAGTAAAGAAAAAAAAATTCTTAAGTGAATTTTTTCAAAAATATCTGAATAATTTTTTTTTTAATTTCTAAATAAACTTTTTCAAAAACTTCTAAATAAACCTTTGAAAAAAATTCTAAGTAAATATTTACAAAGAAAAATTTTCAAAAAAAATTCAAAGTCAGAAAAAATTTCAAAATAATTAAAAAAAATCCTATGTTAAGATATTCAAAGCAATTTTAAAGAAAAATAATTTTCCAAGATGTTTTCTAGGTAAAGTTTTTTCAAAAACAAATTACTTAAGTAAACATTTTAAAACTTTTTTATAAATGATTAAATCCTCCCTGAATCTGATATCGTTATTTAACACAATAAACACATAATAGCTAAAGTGGAAGATAAAAAATATCAAATATAATGTAATAAGTGAAATAAAACGTCTAGTAACTGAAATGAAAATCAAATAAAATCAAGTTAGAAAAACATAGTAGAAAATGAACTACTAAGAAGATGGAGAAGAGGAGTCTGAACCCCAAGATCATAACATGTCTATCAACTCAGTATGACGAGTCTTCCCCTCCTCTCAAAAACTAGAAATGTCCCGTCGAAGACCGGAGACCTCATGTCGAAGACTCGTCATGGACTCCTCAAGTCCTGTGACTCTGTCGTCTAATGTAAGAGGGGTTGGAGGTGGAGGCAATCCAACAAGCTTAGTAATGATATCAGGTATCTCTTCCTCCTCTCCTGGAGTTGGGTTAGGCTAATGCTAGTCCTCTCTCCTCCAAGATAGAACATTCTGATCATCTATATGGACACCAACTAAGGATAGATACCTAGCTCCTACTATGTCGAACTCATCTAAGACTCTAACATCACCCGTGGTGACATCAATACTTAATGATGTTAAGTAGAAGGTCAAAATATGATAATAAAGCATATGGACATGTCCGCTAGGGGTAATATCTGCCGAATAAATGATGGTATGAAATATATGCAAACTAAGATCTATGTCTAGCCTCTGACATAATGCATAGATAAGGAATGAATGAAATGGACGAATCACAACTACCTTGCGCTGATGGCAACTACACTGGAATCAGAAAGCTAGATGGAACAAGACGACGAGTTTGATTACGAATCAAGTCACGAGTCCGTACTCATTTCAGAAGCCTCGAACAAGGTATTGTTTATCTTAACTGCTAGATTTTTAAAAATAATCGCATGTCTCAATAAAAAACTTAGTAAAATATGGAAAAAAAATTGCACACTCTTGAAGGAAAATCAACACCCTAAGGAACAATTTAACTCCCAAACAAAAATCTCTAACCCAAATCAAGTCGAAAAACTTGAAGAAGAAAACTCTAAATTGAAAACTGCAGTAACCAATCTAAGAGAATTGTTAGAAAAATTTACAACTAGATCCAAGTATCTAGATATGATACTTGGATCTCAATGAGTTGTATATAATAAATCCAGGCTCGGATGCAAGTCCAACTCAACAAATAAAACATTTATATCACTCGTAAGCCAAAACAAGAAACGAACCAAAGCCTTAGTTCTGAAAATGTGTCTAACCACGCAAGTAGGACTCAATAAATTTTATGCACCTAAAAATGAAATTCATTATCTAAAACCAAATCCAACTAAACCTATAAACTCAAATCTAAAATGTAAAATAAAATTAAACAAATCAAACTGAGTGAACTGCACGGAGGCACAAGTGATGCAAAGGTAACAAAGCATGACTTCTTATTAAACAATTTGTTCAACATTAAAATGTGAGATGGAGAAACAGTTACTCAGCTACATACAAGAATCAAGGATATTCTGAACGAGCTCCACCTAATCGGTCACCAACTAGAAAACAGGGATGTAATTAGATATGCCTTAAACTCTTTTCCTCGAAATGCACTATGGGTATCTATAGTAGATACCTATAAAGTTTTGAGAAACTTAAATAAATTAAAATTAGATAAGCTATTTTATAAACTTAAACTCCACAAACAGACTAACTCAAAGTAAATCGAGAAAGGTATTGTACTTTTTACAAGCTCCTCAAAAAAAGTCAAGAACAAGAACAAACCGGAGTCATAATCTGAATCTGACTCAGAAGCCGATGAAGAACAACTAGTGAACATGGTTAGAAAAATATTCACTAGAAGGAAGAACAACTTCATGAAAAAGGACCTACAAAAGGTGATCAAATCAAGCAGCGCGAAGGCAAAGATCACATACTATGGGTGTAACAAGAAAGGACACCACAAGCACGAGTGTCCAAAAATGAAAGAGGACAAACCTAAAATAACCAGAAAAAAAAGGCACTCAAAGAGACTTGGGACAAGTCATCTTTTAAAGAATCGGATGTTGAAGATCAGAAGCATCTACAAGGGATACAAGCCTCCAATCGATAACAACACCAAAATTCTGATAGACCTTGAAAACTGGACTCCGGAGATAAAAAAGAAGGCGCAAACCAACTTCAAGATATTGAACACGATCTAGTGTGGACTCGTGAAGGAGAAACTGAACTGAATCGGTCTGCAAAAAAATACAAAGGACCTTTGGAATAAACTCATTGAGTTACACAAATGGTAAACTGAAAAGTTACTGACAAGAAGAAAGAATGAATCGAGTTCCTTAATCGTTGGATGTCGGAGTAGCTTTTCAGGATCGTCGAAGCCTCCTCGGAGCAATGCACAAGAACGAAAGTTATAGCAAGTGATGTTTTGAAGTTGTTGGTCGAAGACCTTTATATAGACTCATTCTAGGCACCTAGAACCCCTCTGGAAGTTTGGACTGTTGTTAATGTGGCGATCTTTCGTCGAAACTTGATCCATAAAGTTTATCCACTTCCGGGCACCCGGACCCCCTCCTAGCGCCTAGACAGTTGACGTGGGTTCAGCTAGTTGTCACACTCTAACTCAATTTCTGAATGAAATTTCTAGTCCGGGCGCCTGGACCAACCCTGGGCACCCGGACCTCCCGGATGCCTGGCCAGGCCGTCCAAGTGAGGCTGGTCTGGGTGCCCGAACTCCCTTTTTTTCAGTAGCTCCTTCCCTACAAAAGGGTTAGTCCGACAATAAAAAAATATGTTTATCCTGTAAAATAAAGTTAGTACAATATAGCAAGATAATAGTAGTAATTAGATCACGTCTCCCCGAGACTAGGAGCAAGTCAAGGTCTCAACTTAGGTTTCCCAACTAAACCTAAGTTGGACCGTCGCCTATAGTTTCCCCAACCGGGAATATGTCCTCACCGGATCTCTCCTCTAGTTGCTTATCTCTTACTTATCGGTCCCTTGACTTGCCTTTGACCCACCAGGTCTTCCCACCAGTTATCAGGTCCTGCGGACCTAATTGGACTTCGGCTGGTTGTTAGGTCTTACGAACCCAACCGGACTTCTCGCAATATATCGGGTCCTATGGACCTATTTGGACTTTGCACCAGCTATCGAGTTCAACGGACCTAGCTGGATTTTAGCCTGGTGTCAGGTCTTTCAGATCCATTAACTCCTGCACACTTGGTAAAGCAGTTAGACCACAAACACTTTAACTTTAATTCACTTGTCATTCATCAAAATCTGAGTTAGATCATTAGTACAAATTCACCCCCCCCCTCTTTTCCCTTAGAGGGTACTTTAGATTTATATCAACGTTATTTTCTTAGATTTCCTTTATCTTTAATGTGATCAAAGAGAGAGAATTAGTGATTAAGTCTAGGGGAATGGTACATTTTTTGATTTTGCATTAAATGTTATTAATTGCAAAGTATGTACTTGTTATTTTACTGTTATTTATTTTGATTTACCCTAACTTAACTTGGGTGTCTTACATTAAAAAGGGAGAGATTATAAGTACCTCGTGGTAGTTTTTAATGTGACCAACCAAGTCAAGTTAGATCCTATTGTAGTTTGATCCTTGTGTCTAAATGTGCAAGAACTTAGGAGCACAAGAAGTCGAGCAAAAGACATAGCTAATGAGAAGGATGACACGGGAGAGAGTCGACGGGCTCCGTGCATCCGAGAAACGAGATGCTGCAGATGAGTACACTGGCGGACGAGAAGGAAGCGTGCGATGTTTTCCAAGGGACGAGAAGTCGGTGCAAAAACTTGCTCAAGGAGAAGATTAAAAAATGGATTCAAGTGAGTCCTATTCCGGATAGCCGAGATCACCCAGCGAATGAAGCCGGAGTGGAATACCCGAACAAAAAATCAACTCTGAGTTGACTAGCGTCTGGGTGCCCGGAGCTACTTCGGGCGCCTAGACCACTTTGGTCTAGGGTGCCTCACGCCTCATCGAGTGGATCGTCGTTGGGTCCAGCTAGGCAATAGTCTGGGTGCTTGGAGCGGATCTTGGCACCCAGAAGTGGATAAAGTTTTATCCCTTGTCTGTTGCGTAGCCGTTTGCGAGAAGATGAGATTTTCCACGCTAGGGGCGCCTGAAGAGGGTCCGAGCGCCTGAAACTTGCCACGTCAGTAAACGGTCAGTTTCGACCAGTGGGTTATAAATAGAGCTCTGGTCTTCTCCATTTCGAACAACACACTCTGTACTTTGAATCTCTTTCTGTTTTCACTTCCAAGCTTAATTTCTGTGTAAGAGGCTTCTCTGCCTCTAACATTTTGTTCAAGCAAGAGATCTTCATAATGAGCATATTTGACTTGGAATAGCAATCCTCTAATTGTCAACTAAGTAAACGGTTTGTCTCGTACTCCTTTTAATTCTGTAATATTTCTTTAAGTATATAATCATTTAAAGCTCAATTGTTTGAGAAAGGTATTTTTGTTTAATTGTGTAAGGTAATTCACCCCCTTCTTGTCAGCCGCAAGGAACCTACAATTGGTAGCAATTCTCCCCCTTTAACGTTGATTCTCCCCCTTTGATCACATTAATTCATATTTTCAAAATTTAAACTTTTTTTTTTGAATGTTTGTCAATTTAGTTTTCATTAGAGAGTACTTCAGATTTATATCAATGTTATTTTCCAGGATTTCTCATATTTTTAATGTGATCAAAAGGGGAGAATTAGAGATTAAGTTTAGAAGGAGGGTATTTTTTTTATTATTAATTGTAAATTATGTACATGCTATTTTACTGTTATTTATTTTTTGTTTACCCTAACTTAACTTTAATTGCTCATATCAAAAAGGGGGAGATTATAAGTACCACGTGATAGTTTTGATGTGATCAACTAAGCCAAGTTAGGTCATGTTTGTTGGTACCCCAAGGTAGTTTTGATGTAATCAAACAAATTAAGTTAGATCATGTTGTGTTTAACCATGTGTCTAAGTGTGCAGAAACTTAGGAGCACGGGATATTGAGCAAAAGACACAAGTAACAAGAAGGACGGCACGCGGCGTTTTCGAGGGACGAGAAGCCGAAGCGGAAGCTTGCTTGAGAAGACCGGAAGTTGGGTTTTGGTGAGCCCTATTCCGGAAGGTCGATATCACCCAAGCAAGAGGAACCGGAGCAGAAGAGCCGAACCGAGATGAGCGAAACCGAAGCGGAAGGCCTGGACTGGAAAAAGTCAACATGGTTGACTTTCCTTGTCCGAACGCTCGGACTCCAGGTGCCTGGAACGAAATTTTATCCAGATCACATTTGACCGTGATCATTTGCGAAGGGGATAAAGTTTTATCCCCCTCCAAGCACCTTAAACCCTTCCAGGTGCCCCGAGCATGGCTATAGAAGCAGTTATGCTCCCAAAGCTAAACAACAACTAGAAATATCCAAACAACACTTGTGCGCTTTTCCTTTTTCTGTTTAGCTTCATCTTTTTGTGTGTTCATTGTTTTAAAGAGGCTTCTCTGCCTGAAGGAGATATTTTAGTACGCTTTAACTTCTTTGGATTAACAACCTTCCAGGTTGTAACCAAGTAAATTTGTGAGTCTCATCTTTTTAGTTTATCTCTTATTTTTTTTATATGCAAGTGTTCTTTTAATTAAGTTATTTGTCCGAGAAAGGTTTTGTTTGCTTGATTTGTGCAGGGGCTATTTACCC
>JBBMJZ010400051.1:0-13453 GCA_037833815.1 Zingiber zerumbet
CTGACGTGACAATCGATTGGGAGGAGGTCCAATCGATTGGGAGCCCGAGATCACGCAGATATAAATGCGACAGCGAGGTTCAAATGAGATATCTCTTGACTCCATCTTCTCTGCTACTGTTCATTGGATCTTGATCCTTAGAAGACAAGTGTTACTGCACTTTCCAACTGGTCCAGAGGCATCTACAAGCTACAAGAGATCAAGCAAGAAGGTTTTCATTTGTTTTATCATGTATTTACTTCTTGTTTTGAGTTGTATGCTTGTGAGAGTTTTGTATGAGGTTTCTCCACCTCCGGTTGTTCCGAGAAGGTGTTTGTGTTCATAGTGGAGAGTGCGCACCATGTGGATCTTTGGATTAGTCATCTCTTCTTGAGGTGGATGCCAAGTAAATCCTTGTGTTAGCATTAGGAGCTTGCTTCAAGTCTGTTCCACTGCAAATCATCATCATCGAAGCTCAAGAAGCTATTCACCCCCCTCTAGCTCCAAAGTGTCCCAACACGTGGCTCTTGGCGGTGAAGTCTCGGAGGTGTAGACTCTTGGTGAAAGAAGACTTAGCATGACGAAGCCGAAAGAAACACTTGAAGGCAAGCGCAAGGATGAGGAGCCATGGGCTTGAAAGTATCCCAAGGGTGCAAGGCTGATGGAAGATGTTGTAAGTAGTCTGGGTAGTTTTGATGTGGTTAACTAAATTCAGTTAGATCCTGTGTGCATTTGATTCTTGTGTCTAAGTGTGCAGGAATTTAGGAACACAAGAAGTCAAGTGGAAGACGCAACTAGCATGAAGGATGACATGGGAAAGAAGCCGACAAGCTTGATGCATTCGAAGGATGAGGTGTTGCGGAAGAGTACACGGTGGACGAGAAGGACGTGTATGGCTGTCCGAGGGATGATAAGCCGGGGAGGAAGGCTGCTCGAGGAGAAGGCCGGAGTTGAATTCGGGTGAACTCAATTCCGGACGACCAGAGCATCACCGAAGCAAGTAGAATGAAAAATGGTTAACAAGGGAAGCTAACCATTCTTGGATAAATAGTGCCTTCAAAGGCTTGAAATGCCCTTTCAATGAATAGTACGAAGGTGCCTTCCAGCCCATAGAAAGTGCCTTCTAGTGACCGCTAGCGGAGATAAAGGTTTATCTTCGACGGATAAAACTTATTTCATGGAAGACGCCTTGGACCATCTTGGAGGCGCCTTCCAGCCTCAGATAGAATTTTCCAAGGGCTATTAAAAGACCCCTGGAGGTAGGAAATAATTAACAACTTGAACTACAACTCTTGCAACACTTTCCTAGCATTTCTTTAAACTTTTCAATGGTTGTAAGTGGCTTCTCCGCATGCAATGAAGGAGATCTTTTAGTGTATTTCACTGTCTTAGATTAACAACCACCTAGGTTGTAACCAAGTAAAACTCTGGCATCTTAATTTCTTTTAAGTTGTTTAGTTCAGTTTTATTATTATTATTTTAATTATGCTACTAATTGAGTTAAAAGTAATAGAAGGGGTTAATTTTATTTTATAGGCAATTTACCCCTCTCTTGCCGGCCCACGCTACTCCAACAAATGCTTGAAGGTATAAGTCTAGGCTAAGGATTTGGTTCAAGTATCAAAGATCATGCTTGAAGTGTTCTATTATCATATTAAGAGGTACCAGTCGACTGGTACTTCCACTAGTCAACTGATACCTAATATCAAAATAAACAAAGAGTTGTGGTCGGCTACCAGTCGACTGACACAAGTATCAGTCGACTGGTATAATGTCATTAGGCTGATAACGCATAGAATCCCTATAGATTGTGCACAACATAGTAATCATTACTTGCTATTAGTTGACTAATGCTTTCATCAGTCAACTAGTGATCAGGATTTTCAGCCTGGAATATAAAAGGCTTGAGGCTTGGAGAGAAATGATCATCTGATGCAAAAATATTGTTTAAGCTCTCCAGTGATCTCCAAGCTTCCATACTCTCAATCTCTTCTTCCTAAGCTCATCTTTCACCTTGTAAGAGGAAGAGATCATCATGTAAAGTCTTCTTCACCTTTGTTCTTGATTTGAGAAGGAGAAGATCATAGTGAAGCTTGATCGTGTGTGTGTGTGCGCCTTGAATTGGTCACCTCAAAGAGGTGGAGACCAAGTAAATTGTAGAGTTAGCATTGTTTTCTCATTACTTCATTATTTCGTTTCTATTTTTCTTGCTTCCGCTAACAATTTGTAGGTAGAAATCGAAGAATAGCTATTCACCCCTCTAGCCGAATGCAAGAGTCCTAACAGCTATGTCATCCTTCACAGGGACAAGTCTCGCAGAGGACGACAGTTACTGACAAAGGACAACGTCAGAGGAAGGAATGGTGTTTGGCGATGGTGCCCACAGGTGACAGCAAGGGATGGGTCTTGCGGAGAGTGACGACATTGCGATGAGGAAAAAACTTAATTTAGGAGAATACCGATATATATATATATATATATATATACACACACACTATGGACCGTTCACTGTGGAACCGTCCATAACAAAGTTTTTGAGATGCCTGGAATTAATCTAGGAGCCTCGATTCATGTTTTTATTTTTATTTTTTATTTTTTGGTCGGGGCGCCTGGATTTGATCTAAGCACCCCAACTCTATTTTTTTAATTTTTAAAAATTATAAGTTTCTTAAAACATCTTAAATATATATATTATACCTTGTGAGCATCTAAAATTATTTATCTTGAACACTATAACCCAAGAGGAAAATATTAACCCTAGAGGAAAATCTTATTAGCTTAAATATATTATAACCCAACTCCTAAATTCTAAAATCTTAAACCCTAAATAAATGTAATATACCCTGTGAGTATATAAAATTTTTAATCTTGAACACTGTAACCCAAGAGGGATACCTGAATCTTAAAGGAAAAATCTTATTGACTCAAACACCTGAACCCTAAAAGGAAAATCTTATTGACTCAAACCCGTTATAACTCAACTCCTAAATCCTAAAATTTTAAACCCTAACATACACACACACGTGTTGGATGTCAGCGTTGTGCGTGCCTATGCAGGCCCAGCATGTCAACATATCTTTAGTTTTTTTGTTTAATTTTTTATTCGTTTATTTATTTTTTATCTTTTGGTTATGTTAATCAAACTTTAATGGTAGGATTTAGGGATTGAGTTATAGTATTAAGTAAAAAAGAAATTAAAATATATATATATATATATAAATATATATATAATCATGATACCCTATGTGACTTTTTCTCCGTGCATGTGTGAGATAGGTACTCAAGGCGCCGGGAATTGATCCAGACACCTCAACTAATTTTTTCTTTTTAACTTAGAATTTTTTTTTATTTGTTACTTTTTAAAAATCAATATTTCCTTACATCTTATACTCTAAATATATATAATATATCTCATAAGTATCTAAAATTTTTTAGTATTAATTTTTTTGAGCTTGAACTCTATAACTCAGCCCTTAAACCCTTGAGATAAATTTAATTGGCTTAATCTTGAAGTTAAAAAAATAGATAAAAATAAAAAAATACTATTAGGTGTTTAAATATCTAAAATTTTCTAGTGTTAAATTTTTTTTTATAGATTGCCTTCGTTTTAATTAACTACTTTAAAATTTACTAAACTCTATTAAACTACTAAAAACTAAACTATAAAATTAAGTATAATAGCATTCAATAACTCAAATTGACAAACTCTCAATTTATCATTTAATGCTTACAAATCAATATTAATTTTCATTTTCAAATACACATTTTAAATATACTTCATCTCCCTTGATTGTATGAGTTAAAATCTGTAATTGACCATGGATGGGACCTTCAGAGTAACATTGCTGCATTGCCATGATTCTAGATGGAAGGCCCACCTTGAAAAAGAAGAATAAAAAAAAAAATTGGAAAGAAAAAGGTTGCAATATTGGGTTGTGGTAGGTAGTTGGTGGTTGGTAAGTAAATGAATGACATCACCTCCCATTCAACTGCCACTTCCAAAATTAATTAGCAAATTTCACTAAATTCAGGATTATGTTTGTGATTTGACCACTATAATTTCACCTTTTTCACACAACTTTGACTTGAAATGGCCTTTTTAAGGGGTTGTTTAATCATTCATACGACAATGAATTATTATTATTATTATTATTATTATTATTATTATTATTATTTCTAGAAGATCAATCTCACCTACCGAGTTGGTGGTTTGGCTTTATTATGAGAAATAATAATAATAATAATAATCAGAGGGGGTGCAGCTGTTCATAATCTATTGTTGAACAATAATAATGAATAAACAGGGACTGTTTATCTTAGTTGTTGCCAGCCAAAATCAACATGCATAAAGAATACAACACTGTTCGACTGTAGTTGAAGAGAGTGCTCAAGAAGTCCGCGGTTCAAATTGAAGTTCTGAACACCAATTCAAAACATGATCAGATAACTGGAAGTGACATTATTAACATATTTAAATCATACACTAATGATAAAGTTTTATGTTTAGCTCATACATGGCAGCACCTTGGAAATCAGAAGCAAACTTAACAAGATGGGATTTTTTTTTTTTTTTGTTTATTGGAAGAGTCAGTCCATTTTTTAGGGAACTTAATCATTCCTGAAACACTGATTCTTGAAAGCTGTTGTTTGTGAGATTATTCCAGGAATCATCATAAATAAGCTACAAGAGAGGTATGATAAAGCTATCTATTTCCATGTTAGAACTGTGAATTGTTGATTAAAGAGAAGATTATTATGTTGCGAGACATTACTATCAGTGGGAAAGAAATTATTCAATAATTCTTTCCACTGCCTAAAATAGCTGAATAATTAGAACACTGAATATGAAACTAATAGAACAACGAATTATTAATATGAGAAAAAGAAGAAGAAAGTCACTTTATTGAGCTGCTACGTGGTAATACAGAAATGACTATCACTAGCACAAATCTGTGAAGCATTTGAAGTCAGATTACAAAAGAACAATGCAACTCACTTCATTCATATATACCACAGAACAAACGACTTGAACAAAACCAAACTGATAAATATCCCTTTAATTGCACTAAGGCTAGCTAACAAGACAAAACACAATGAAATGGACGACCTTCACGCCTAAAACTGATCAACGGGTTCCTAGAGTGTTGGGTGCTTTGGGTGATGAAGATGATTTGGCCTTTGCAAAGTCGACCAAGTCTTTGAAGAGAGCATCCTCAGGCTTGGTTTGACTGGTTGTCGGTGCCACCTCCTGGCTTCTAAGGCTTCGTTGGTTATGATGTGGATCCAAACTTGAAGTATCGTGAGTAAAAGAGGGATTCTGATAATGTGTTATCGGCACCCCACCTGATGAGCCATGCTTCTGAGGGGGGTCAAAACCCTGCTCTCTTTGGCTATAATCCAGTACTGAGGGTGGCAGGGGACCAAGAGTCTGGGATTCCCAAGGAGCCTTCGGTAGTTCGACAGTGGATCTCTCTGCTTGAATAGGCTCATCATATCTGGGCAAGTGAGAAGACTCCAGAAATGGTGCTGAATCGGAAGATTTGAGCAGAGGTGAAGTAGGTTGCAGCGGTGGGTTAACAGGAGCACCAAATGATTGTTCTGATCTGTAAGCGTCACCACTCAGATAGTCCTCCTTGCCTATTGGAGGAGGTGGGTGGAGAAGAGGGTTTGGTGGTTTGGAACTACCATTCCCAGTAGCATTGTACCTTGGACCCCTGGAGATAAATTGTAGATTGACATTGGTAGAGTTAGAACCAACAGTTAATGGAAATTGAAATTCTCAAACCTAATCTAACTTTGCTTGATAATAAATTTTCAAAATTGTCAATGATACAAGATGCATATTGGTCAGAGAGGTATCTGTTGATACTAAGAAGCTAAAAATGAGCTACAAAAATTGCATGCAGTAGATGTTTAAATCGCAGATCCGATTGTACTTACGATGATAATAAATGAACCCAGTGAAAAAGATAACAACTTCATCCTAGTCAAGCAAGAGTGTCCACCAAGTTGATGAATCATCATTCTATTTTAGACATGTATCAATAACAAGCTAAATTGTTTCATGTGTTAGGTATAATTGCACAATTTAATCTTAGAAGTACTGAGCTTTAGGCCACATTATTAAGAAGTGTTTGTTTACTTTCTTACTTTGCATTTTCTATAGAATGCAGAGATGGTTTATCTGTCCTCAAACAGGAAGAAATATGAAGCTATTTTCAAACAGAGAACCACGTGAGAATGTCTCAACCATTGTCAAGAAGGAGATGGTTTACTTCACATTCTTTCTACTGTAGCAACCAAAAATGTGACAATGAATTCTTTACAGACAGGCAGTATCTACTCCAACCAAAACTGAAAGACAAACAGTACATGTGCGATCAGAGCGAGACATTATTCACAACAATCAAGTTCTCAATCTGTAACTGAATAATTGGTATTCCTAAGTAGTGCTAGCGCATAGAAAACCATGTGTTAATAAAATGGAGGGCAACTCCACCCAAATGAATAATCATTTTGCATTAACATATACCTGCCTGGCTAGCAACAATTCAGCATGACAGTCCTTGGTTTGGGAGGTCATTTTAATTTAACTTCAATGTGGCTACAAGTAACTCAATGGACTACAGATTCTCTAAGAGATCAAAATGCAATCAGTAGCTAAACAAAAACCAGATTTTCATCATAATCTGCAACTTCTCGAGGTGAAGAATCACAAGGAATAAGGAGAGTGCAGGTGCCAATGGAAAACAGAAACAAAATGTATCCCAAAAGATGGAAACATATTAGTTCCTGCAACATAGGTATGGTTAAAAATATTTAAATTTGAGAAAAAAAAATAAACTTTACCTAAACCACATAAACACGAAGGCAATAAGAATCAACTTGATGTTTGGAGTATTGTAACTTCCATTTAGATTGGAATGGTGGAAAGCCACGTGGTCGAGATGAAACAAGAAAGAGAAGTGAAAACTCTCAAGTCTACTATTGATACGACAATAACATAATATTTAATTTGCAAAATCCACTTAAAAAGTATTACATCAGCAATAGTTGGATTATACATGACATTATAAAATCTACTATTCATTTTAAAGCTAAAAGTCTTAATTAAGCCAGACATAAAGCACTGTTTGAACATAATTTATAGTATATGATGTAGATAACTCACAGTTGATGTAAAACTAGATGCAGAAAGATAGCCATAAGAGAGGAATGTAAAACCTTCATAAATGATACCTGAGAGACAACTGCAGGGAGAAATCATCCTCCAGCTCATCATCCTCGAGATTTACATTAATAAAAGGCAGAGATGAAGCAACTGGAGTTACACCACTGGGAGAAGTTCCCTTGATGATATCATCATGTCGTTGAAGTACACGCTCAAGCTCATCATTAAGTGTCAGACCTTGACAAAGAAGTTCTTCATCTCTGTAACAATTAAAATATTAAAATAACATTACCAGTTCATAGGACTCTCCACTGAATAATACATTCACTGATTTTTGCAATGCTAGACATACCCAGTATTATTCACAAGAACCATGACACGCTTTTTATAAGAATTGCATTGCTCAACAAGGTCAACGATAGCTTCTTGCTTTATGCCCTGTCATGCAAAAGTATTTGATTCATAAGGATTTATTCATCTGTGATGCCTAACTTCTTTTAGAACTTGGATATTTCAATAAAGAGTAAGATATCATGAGGACAAAAGAAATATCTGAAAAATTAACACAACTAGAATTTGGCAGTTAACCCACAAACCAACTCCACAAGTTCCTACAGTTCATTAAGCAAGCAACTTTAAAGCTTCTACATTCTAGCCTGAGCAATGAGAATACATCATCCTATGGCATTAAAAATTATGTTCATAATACCATTGCCTGCGACTATAAGTAAAACCACAAGTTTTAACTTTCCTCTTTCTTTCTTGGAGAATAAGAAAGGTGCAAAATATGACATAGTTTCAAAAAAGATGTTTGTATTACCCTAACTTCGATTTTAGAAATAGTTACAAGTGAAACTCTCACCTCTTGGTTTTTGGGATCCAATGCATTAAGCATCTCAGATAACACATCTGCTATTCCTCGAGCATTCTGAATGTCTTGCGAGCTGCATGAAGAAAATAGGTTACCTCTAAAACATAGAACTCAACAAACTTGAATATTATAGATACGAGGAAGGTTGAAGTAGCTTTAGTTGATAGTGGTCCATGTAATATTGTATCATAAGGCTAATTGATAAATAAATTATGTTGCATGCTCATGATCTAGAAAAACACGGTATATACAATAGCTATTGTAATTCTTGGCTGGTGACATTTTTCCTGATTAGTTTTTACTTGTTCATGTGTCAAATTTTATAATTTAATTCATCAAGGCATGACTTGCTTTCAACAAAGACAATAATAGCCAGATCCCTAATTAGCTCCTACTAATTCCTGAAACCAAAAGACAGCACAGCCATAGATCCCAACTGTTTGAGGATAGTTATACGAATCGCTTCAGGTCACTATCTTAATTAGTCATTCCAACCAACTAGCCAGGTCAACCTGGGCTTATCATAATTTTGACATGTGAAGTAACCAAACCAGTTGGAGCCATTAACATGGATTTTCTGTTGGCCCAGCTGTGTAGCCTGGTCCGAAAACTATTCACAGGAATAGTTGTATGTTTGATCTGTAGGGCTTCAATGGAACTAAATGTTGGAGTTCCAAAGTAAAAATAATGATTTGTACAACTAACAGTGTGTAAATGTCCTCCTTAGTTCTAAAAGATAAACAACAAAAAAAAAATTCAGAACACTATCACCCATGTAGAAGGGTTAAGACAGCTTAAACAGTAAAATGGTAGACAATAAGAAAAGGTAAACCAAAAACCTGAGAGAAGAAATTTCTGACTGAAGTGAAGCTTCTAAAGCAGTTTCATATGCTGATGGTTGATGTGCTACAGGGTGTGTCTGAGGAGGGGTGAACAATGGAACAACATTTTCTATACGGGGTGGAAACTCAACTCCAGCAGCCTACGTAAACAAAAAGAAGGATTCTTTGAAAAACCTTCCATTGCTGGAAATCACAACTGATAAGTTATCTCAATAAAAAAAGTAAAATGTGCAAGGAATTGAATTATTGATAATATAAGCTAACCATACATGAGAAAATTTGTTAGCGGATAGGAATTGGTGATAGAAAGCAAAAAAAAAAACATATCCCATTCCAAGCCCAAAAGATACAGCGCAAAAATGCAAGACAATTGAAGAAATATGTAGTTCAATAGTAATCAAAACTTGTATAACAACAATTTTCCAAAATTTAAAATTACTTAGCAAACCTGAGATGTGCAAAGCATGTGAATCAATGGAAATATCTTAATGGTAACAAGAATTTATTAATTATTACTTAGCAAAAATTTATTATTATATTGAGAAAAATACTTTATTAACAAAAATTAGAATGTTGTCTTACGGGCTTTTTTTGGAACACGAGTATACTTAACATTTAAATAAATTCTAAGAAGGGATTCATTTTTTAAGAAATTTGAGAACTAAAAGATTATAAGGAATCGTCGAACATAGATTAATTTCAAGTTTTTCATCAAAGTAAATATATAATAAAGACAAAAGATGGAAACTAACAAATCAGGGAATGATTTGTCATACAAGTTAGGACAGTAAGAATAACCATGTGTCATATAGGCAAAAAAACATACCCTAAGTTCTTGGTATGCAGCATGATATTGAGGATGTCGTCCTCCTGATTCTCCAAAAGCATCCTGCCAGGTATCTATCAAAACTAATATCTTTTCTCTTACATTTATAGCAGGCTGCCAACATGATTTAGAAATAGAATTAGCATCATGAAGCAAAAGTGTAATAATGACATAATAATTGATAAAAGTATATCTTCCAACTGATACTTACTTTTTTCTTTACAATTTTAACCATTTCATGCAAAATATCCCTCTCAACAATTTGTTGGTGAACAGTGTCTCCACAATTTTTACTTAGAGTCTCCAGCACCTAATTGGAATTTTCAATATTGTTATCATCATGAGAATAAGTAGTACATGAAATTACATAGATATGGATACTTTTCTATGAAAAAGATAAATAAACCAAAATACAGAAACTTAATGTTTCATGAAAACATAGTTCATCCCAAGTTTATTTAGTTATCGGCAAACATGCATTAATATGGCAGCCAAAATATATTCATATTAAGCTTCATCATAATCTGTTCTACCATCTATTTACTTATCAGTAAATATAATTTCTTCCATGAATTTATTATACAGTTTGTTCTCAAACTATCATTAAATAGACTTGCTTCAGCAATTTATCTCAAGTGCAAAGCTGATACTAGTCGTTCTTCCATAATTTAGAATAAATACATTGCACAAACATGACTAGTAGATTAAGGCTAACAGCACTCAGTTTTATACTTTAAACATAAAGCTCTAGAAGAATTTGTCATTTTACCAGAACAAAGCCAAGTAGCATGGAGAAAGATTATATATAGCTTCAGTAGAGAATATCAACAAAGAACTGCTTAAACTTGAGCATCAATAGTTGAAGATAAACCTTTTTAAGATGTGACAATGTTTAGCTGAAAGAAAAAAAATATGTACTCACAGAAAGTGTCAGAAGTTGAACATTTGGACTTTTGCTTCCAAGACGCTTTTTAAGTACTTTCAATGCCTCCTTTGTTTGCCTACTCCTCACAAGGGAGGTTGGAAGAAAATTAAAATTTTCACTCATAGGAACCAAACAACATCAAAAGAGAACTATAATAAAGCACATGGAAATAAAAATGAAACAAAATTTTTCCAGAAGTAAAAGTAGTGCAATAAAGAAATAACAAAGTAGGTTCAAGAAATTGTGCTCGATGTATTGATAATATATCGAGTGTCATGTCATGCAAGCTTGTATATCCTTGCTGTTTGTCTTTCTTAATTTGCAACGAATCAAGCATTTTTGTTAAGATTAAAGGTGATCTTATGTAGACAATAAATGTTTTGCAAATAAGATTAATTAATGTGCATAAAACCTTACTCCTAGAAGCATATTGGTAGAAACTAGAATTTCTCATGTACCAAAAACTTGGATCCCAACAATTTATATCAACTTAATTAACTTGGAAAATTATAGTCAAAGTAATTATGCAGTCTTCGATTGCCTAAGGTACCATAAACATCCTACCTTCACAGACAATGTTTAGGTATTTAATATTACCCAATTCGTTTCATTAACACATCAGAGCAACTGCTTTGGAGGTTCAACAGGTAGAAGCCATGTTCAAATACATGTACGTTCGCTATGATACAGAATCAAAGTGAAGTTTGCTCTATTACAAACACAACGAAGGAAGCAATAGCAAACCAAAACCCTACCCAGGATCCATATTGAGAATGTCGCATAACTCCAAATTGATCGCCCAGTCCGGGCCGATCAACTTGTCGCTTGTCGCTCGCTCCGCACACGCCGCAGCCGAAGTCATCGCAACTTTACCTGCAATAGTCCACCGCCGATGCTCAAAAAATCTCAGCAACACCCATCAATACGAATACAAAAACCGAAAATTGGTTAAAAAAAAAAAAAAATCTTTGCCGGACCCTAAAAAGGCAGTTTTTTAATCCAAATAATAAACCAGATCAAATCCAAACCAACCACGCAGTAATTAAGGATTCCAATTTCCCAAATACACCAGGTTTCAAAGCATAGAGATATCAGACGCAAAGGTCTAACCTTTACGCCTCAGAGAGAGACGGGGAAGAGGTTTTTCCTTGCCTTCTAAGGGATTCTTGTCTTGCGGAATAATTAAGGAGAGAGATAGAGAGGTGGATTAGCTCATCATGGATGCCGACATTAAGGGAAAGAAAATCAAGGCGTCGCGAGATCGAATTGAAAAAAATGGCAAGCGTGGACTTTCTCACTCTTTCCTTCTTTCTGCGTAGTTTCTTCTTATCAGCCCTGCCATCTTCTTCAAATTGCCATTTACATCCCTTAAAGAGCAATTTTAGACTATTCGTCTCTTCAGATACTAAGTTTGAAGAACATTTTTGGGCTCTCTTTCAGGGTTCAGATATTTTCAATTTTTATCTTTAGTCTTTCTATTTTGATAGAAATGTTAAAAAATATATATTATTAAAACAAAAATGTCTTTAAAAAATCAACATTTTTCAAAGATATTTCCGAACTTCAAAATTTTCAAAAGTAATAATTAACAAAGAGAGTATTTTGAATTAAGATGGATTAATAATTAATTTGCTTTTAATTGATTCCAACACGCAAAATTACAAGAATCATTCCGCGGTCAGTACTTTGACCACCACGTGATGAAGGGAGGCCTCCGTTGTTGATCGGATTGTTTGAAGCAAAAATGATTGGGTTGCATCAGGTTGACCAGGGTATATTCCCTTAGCCATATCTTCTTTGCCAAGTTTTCAAACCTCTCTATTTGGTCAACCAAATTCTATCTTGACATATGGCCTTTGATGAGATTTACTTTTTTAAATCATACATGAGGAAAAAATGTCCTTTATGCCTCTACAGACTCGTAGACAACTACAACCCACAACTGTTTTCGTTTATTACATACAAGCGGCGAGAACAAATTCACGAACTATATCCAATGTTATCAAAATCAGTGACTCGTAAACTCATACAAAATCATAAATTTACTTATAAATATCAAGTTAAATCTTGATAAAATCATATATTAAAGTAAAATTAGATCAAAATCGTAAAATTAAATTAAATTTGTAAAAATATATTTAAACTTATAAAAATATAATTTTTAAAATAATTTTATCAATTTTATACCATTAATAAATAGGAATCATTTCAAACAAAATGATAACGATTTTAGATTTAAACTTATTTATGAGTAATTTATATTAATTTATTATCTTATGTTTTATTTATCTTTATACTTAAATTTATATTCATGTTGTACTTTTATGACTAATATTTGATTGTTTAAAAATTTTAAATTATAAATAGTTTTTAATTATATAAATTAAAATGTTCTATTTATATTATAACTTAAATTTTTTTAATTTAATGATCAATTAAAAAAATTATCAATTTTTAAAAAAAATTAATTTAAAATATAATATAAAATTATATAACCACTCTAATTATTCTAATTAAACTCCCGGTACTGTTGATTTTGACTGACTATATCTGCTTGGCCCTATCCTAAGGAACACATCATTGAGTAGTTTCCGTACATTATCCATTTTACTTTTTAATTTATTGGCCGGCGTCCAAACTTCGATTATTTTTATTAAAAAAAAAACATATGCTAGATTGAATGTATTTATCCAACATAACATACGTTAAAGAAGTTAAAAGGCTCACAAAGATCATCATCAATCAAAATTTTAAGAATAAAATTTTTACAAATATGTTAGATGAAAAAAAATGACACCGTCTGAAGGTGAAACAAATTAGCATAATGAAAATGAAATTT
>JBBMJZ010400071.1:0-13451 GCA_037833815.1 Zingiber zerumbet
ATGACAGTCTCCGGATTGTCCGAGGCTGACTTCGGATTTTCGACCGGAAACCCTAGGTCGACCCGACGTCTACTATTCCCTCTACGGGGAACACATCCTCACCTACTCCACTGAGGAGATTTACCTGTTGCCAGTACGATCCTCCAGATCGACTGGACTTTTGCTCAGCGTCCGTTGCTTCCAGTCTTCATGCTGGACGTCTATTGTTCCCCCTAAGAATTTGCCCGAAGCGCCGACCTGCCAAGACTTCCCGCATAGGGTTACCACCCCCCATGACCTAGGGTTACCACCCCCTAGGGATTTTCACCTGCCTAACCGCAGTTAGGACTTTCTTGAAACACTCAATCAAATACATTAGACAACAAGTAAGCTTAACTTTGAACCCTTTGCCATTATCAAAACTCGGGTTCGATCATCGGATGCTTCCTGCACCAACAAAATGAAATTGCCTCTCAATTCGATAATCATCCAATCAACCTATCAACCAAATCATCAAACCACAGTCAATCACAAACTCCAACATGATTCACCTTTAAATTTTCACCCATATCCATAGTTTCCAATCCAAAATCCCTAATTTAATATCAACATGGATTCAACAATATATGCTAATATATCTGAGCAAGAATAAAACCCTACAACCCATAAAAACCTAACTGCATAACATACTACTAAGAAGAACCAAAATTCCTCATTGTAGAACACTTACCTTGAGGCACAGCCACAAATCAAGAGCTCACAGCCCATAGAAATTCCAGCAACCTAAATAGAATAATATCTTATTAATTCTGTTATTAATTCAAATTAATCAATACACAAGACTCCACAGGTTAACACCTACTGTATCCACTGATCGGCCAAGAATGGGGAATAAAAAATCAAACAGAACCTTTATTCACTACCAAAAATCCACTGGTTTAACACCTACTGCATCTACCAGTCAGATCAAGAAGAAAGAACAACAACAATCAGAAGATCTGTTCACCTCTACAAACCAATAGTAAAAATTACTCTCATTACCTCCTCTACAATCATCGGTGATGATCCAAGATCCGACGAAGAACGCAATCCTCAACAGAGTCGTGGTAGCCAGAATCCAAGCATAGCCCCTGCTTCCCAGAAAACCACCTAAATCAAACCAAGAAGAAGATCACAAGCTCGAATCCACGACCAAAGCTAAACACTTACCTCCAAGATCAAGTCTAGGGCATGGATCGGTGGTTGCATGAGGAGGCGGGGTCGTTGACCTAGGGTAGAATCGCGAGAAGAGGGAGGGGATCGGGATGAGCATCGCTGCTAGGGTTGCATCGACGATGGACGACGATGGGCAGCGATCAGTGGCGTCAGGCGGCATCGAGCAGAGATGCAAGGGAATGGGAGGAGAGAGACTCGGCCAAGGCACACTGGAGGAGAAGGCCACTGTCGACAGTGAGCTCACGACGATCGGCACGGTGGCATCATCGCGCGCGCGAGAAAGGGTTTGGGATCAGGATTGGGATCGGGATGGTTTGGGGGAAACGGCGATGGGTCAGGGAAAATAAAAGAAAAAGGATTTTATAATTAAAACATTTCCTCACTTAAATGGGGTAAACCAAACAGGCTTTATTCGCGCCACCGTTTTATCCCCTCAAAACCCGTTATACGAGCTCCGAAAAATTCCCAGAAAATTTCTAAAAATTTCAAAAAAAAAATCCAATAAGATTTTTCATCCAATAACATTAATTATTAAAATTTGCGGTATCTTACACTACTTACACAACGACTAGTTTTTCAAGTGTAATCGATTGCCCTAATCAATTACCTATGCCTAATTGACTATCCTAATTGATTATGCATGCTTCTGTTTGCGCAAGAAGGGCCTATAAGCAATTAACCCTCCCTACTTAATCGCTTACCAACCATTTTATGTCTTCGTGAAAACCAGCTTAAGTGATCACTCAATGGCTTAAGAAAGCCGTAATCGATTATCTTAATCGATTACGGTCCTTTCTGTTTCTTGCAACAAACACCATAATTGATTTCCATAATCAATTAAGAATGTTGTAATCAATTACCCTAATCAATTATGACCCTTTATGTTTTAAATAGAAAGTTCCTTAAGCAATTAGGCAAAATGCTTAATCACTTAACACAAGGTGTAATCATTACCCTAATCAATTACTTAACCCTAACTTCGAAAACTAAGTCTGGGGTTCCTCGCCCAACATCCAGTCAACCGTAACCTGTTGGGAATTCTTCATTAAGTGTCTGATCAATTCTTTGACCCACTTGGACTTTTCTCCTTGTGCTAAGTATCCAGTCAATCCCTTGACCTACTTGGAGTCCCAATCACCAAGTGTCCAGTCAACCTTAACCCACCTGAATTTCCACATGTATGACTTCACTCACCAGGACTTTCTCACTACCTAGCTTCACTCACTTGGACTTTTGCTTGGCTTCACTCACTCGAATTTTTCTTCTGCCTAACTTTACTCACTAGGACTTTTCACTTGGCTTCACTCACCAAGACTTTTCTCCTTCTTCCAACCTTCTAGTTGGACTTGCCCTTGTCTAACTCTAAGTTAGGACTTTTCCAATCAAGTATCTGGTCAACTTTGACCTACTTGACTCTTCTCCTCATCAAGCTGGTCAAACCTTGACTAGAGGGGAATTGCACCAACAATCTCCCCGTACAGACAATTACAACTACAATCTCCATACATTGTCAAACATCAAAACTCAAACATCAAGACTCAAGCTTAGTCAAACTGGTCAACCTTGACCTAGGAAAATTACACCAACAATCTCCCCTTTTTGATGTTTGACAATACGTTTAAGTTAGGCTACTCGCATAGCCTCAACTTCTTCTTCATACCAAAGTATGAATGAGGGATTCCTTCATTCTCTCCCTTTCCAAGCTGGTAGCCTCTTGTTGGATTGAGATCGCGCTAGAGGGGGGGTGAATAGCGCTCGTGGCTTTCACTCGTATCGTAATCGAAAAACTTACAGCGGAATAAAAACAAGACAAGACAAAGAGACACCAATATTTACTTGGTTCGGAGCCTTGAGCGACTCCTACTCCAAGACCTGTGATCGTTGATCGCTTTTGGTGGGCAACAATTATAATATCGAAAATCTTTACACAATAAGTATTACAATTCAAATGCTATAATGAAACTATATCGACAATACAAGAGATGAAAACGTAGTCGCTGACTATCGGAGTAGCAGAGCGTTGTTGAAGCTTTTGGAGCAGCACACGAAATAGCACAGGTTGTTATGTTCGAGATTGATTTTGAAGCTATACCCCGAGGCTCCTTTTTATAGTCTCTACAGCACTGATCCAGATCCTCGAAGCTCGGGATTAGGTTTGACCTGAAGCGGATCGGTTGACCAATCCCCGGATTGGTCGACCGATCCCGGTTCAGTTGACCGATTAGATGACCTCCACCTCATTCGATCCGCTCACTCCGCTTCGATCAGGTCAACTCCTGTCTCTAGTTCGGTCGACAGATAACCAGGTTCGGTCGACCGATCAGTTGCTCTGACCCAGTCCACCTGGCCTGATCCAGTCAACGCTTGTCCTTGGTTCGGTCGACTGATCCCCTGGTCGAGCCCGGTCCAATCTCTAGAAGTCTGATCTGCTGGCTTGGGGGTTCGGTCGACCGATTCCAAGGTTCGGTCGATTGATCCCGATCAGTTCTAACTCTGTACAAAAATGTTAGTCTCATGCAAGACAGAGTTAGAACATAACAGATCTATAAGCAAAAATATGATTGATAGTCTTCCGACTGTCCGATTCTAACTTCGGATTTTCAACCGAAAACCCTAGGTCGAACTGACGCCTACTGTTTCCTCTTTCAAGGAACGCGTCCTCACCTACTCCCCTCAAGAGAGATTACCTTTTACTAGTTCGATCCTCTAGACCAACTGGACTTTTTGCTCAGCGTCCGATGCTTTCGGTCTTCATGTTGGACGTCCGGTCCACGATCCGTCCAGACTTCTACCCAGTTCGCGACACCAGGATTTTAACCTACGGTTGCCACCCCTAGGATTTTTGCCTGAAACTCTGACCCACCAAGGTTTTTTGCATAGGGTTACCGCCCCCTATAACCTAGGGTGACCGCCCCCTAGAGTTTTACACCTGCCTAACTGCAACTAGGACTTTTGCCTAAGTTCCCTTAGGACTTTCCTACAAACTCATTCACACATGTTAGATCACAAATAAGCTTAACTTTGAATCCTTTGTCATTATCAAAACTTGGGTTCGATCGTCGGATGCTTCCCGCACCAATAGTTGAGGTATTGGGTGTTGCCACATTAGGTTATGAGGTTGAAACTCAACACATCCAAACATACCTTACCCCATGCCTTGGTCACTGCACTAATGGCTAGTAATCATCCGTGATTTACCTCCTCTTTATTGGCCTAGGAACAGGTTGGCAGGGGTGCTGGGAGCGAGCAAATTGTCTTTTGCCACATTAATAAAAAAAAGTCTATACTTTATCACTCGCCTTCAATTAATGAAACATGGAAGAAGAAAGGAACAACATACTCATCTTATTGTTGTTATGGTTGGACAAAGGCAAAAAAATAACTTATTGTAAAGGGTTGCTCGCTAGAAAAAAAAAGGAAGACCATTGGAAGAGAAGACAGGGAGGAAGAAGCAAAAGAGGCGAATTTTACCTTCTTTGTTAGCAACCTTGACTAGCTTCGGTGATTTCAGTAATGACACAAAGAGAGCAAGGTAAGGTAAAACATGATTATTCTTGCAGTGCTAACAAAATCCTAGAAAACATGAGAAGAGAAAGAAGATGTGAAGGTTGCTCTTATTGCTAGAAGAGGGCAATGTTATGTTTCTTGCTTGTTGGAGAAGAGAGTTCTTGTACTTGAGAAGAGGAGAGCAAAAAACCACAAGTTTACTATCATTAGAGAAGAAAATGAGAAAAAGGAAATGGGAAGAAGAGGAAGTGAAAAATAAAAGAGAGGGATGGACAAAGGCATGGCGGTGGTGTATGGCATGGCAGGGGTTATTGTGTACGTAGGGAGAAAAAAGGAAAGAGAATATTTTCTTAAAATACCTTAATTCATTTTAAATTGATCCAGCTCATTTAAACTTTAAACTTAGTTTGGTCATAATTTGGTCAAATCAAATTCAAATAAATCCTGATTTAAATCAATATAATCCTTATCTCCGTGTCTACCCGTTGGATTTAGCTTAAACATGATCCAATTTTAAGTTGTCACCCTCATTTCATATTCTATAATTTAATTCATCCATTTATTATAATATATTTTACTTTTAAAATTCAATACTTAACATTCCAAGTCATTATATTTCCTCGTAACTGTGGTACCAATTGATAGACGTCAAGAGTTTTTCAAATATGTAGTTAATTTTAGTTTTCCGATAACGAGGTAATGAATCGATCGGTCCAAGTGACAGTAAGGGTTTGATATTATTTTTTTTACAAATTTCGAGGGGGCACCCCTCCATTCCCACATGGCTACGTCACTAAAGGCCATGGATCATTAGGTTTTGATGGTGACGCCCCTCGAAAATTTAGGAAAGTTGGTTATATTTTGGAAACTTTTGATGAATACAAAATTGTTTAACTTAATGATGATATTGCACTAGGTCCGTTCTTGAGGCTGATCTTTATAGCTTTTAGGATGGGGGCCGCTAAAGTAGCGGATCTATCTTTTTTTTATAGTTTTTAGGAAAATTATTTAACTTAATGATGATATTACACTGGGTCAGTTATTCCGGCCGAAAATTACATTCATTTTACTAACAACTAGGTGTATAATCATTGATATTATAATATCATTCCCGCTTGGTGTCCGGTTGATTAGAGGATAGCAGATTTATTATAATGGGATAAGAATTAATTTCCGACGGGTGCATGCCCTTGAAAAAAAAAACTTCTCCCACTCTCTAACCACTTGATGGTCGACTATAAACTGAACCCGTAATTTACATTGTTCGCATAACCTGAGGAAGAGATACGAGGGGCACCTATGGTTAGCATAAATACCTTTTTCTATAATTAATATTATAATATTCTGCCCCACGGGTGTAGGGTAGTTGGTACTCAAATGATAAACTTACTGAATTGGGCACACATAGAATATTTCCATGGATTTCATTATCTTAAAGTATGTTCTTCCACCTAGGAGGCCAATGTATCATAAGTTATCTATCTGTATGTTGTTGTAGAATCCATAATACTGTTTGAGAGGAATGAAATTACTGATTGATATTATAATATCCTTGGATACCAGTTGAATATTTCAAGGTTAGAGTTCCCGCCATATTGGGAATATTGGGAGGGCCTACTCAGTGCTTTTGATAGAACCATGCAATCTTTTGGAGAGTTGCATGGACTGTTAGAATAAACCCCTTATGTCAATCTTTTGGAGAGCTGCATGCACGGTTAGAATAAACCCCTTATGTCTCCCTCCACCTACAATTTTGACGTTGACTTGTAGCTTGCTCGATATGAGTGCAATTAGATTAAGGTGCTTAATTTGCCGAGGAAGGAGACCGAGGGGGGGTGTGATTCCTTTTATTTCTCTTGCTATTCTAAATGTTGGTGTGTTCTGGACAGCTGGACTCTCCAGAAACTTGCAAAGGTTCTGTCAATGAGCACTCTAGAGCCTTCCAATTTGGAGTAACTCTAACCTTGAAACCAAGCAGCTCCAGTTGAGAACCTCTTGACCGAACAATTATGATAAGTGGCTTATGCATGTTGTTAGTTTGTCGACAAGAAATTTTAAAGGGTCTACAAGTAGTTAAGTATATTGGAATGTCAATATAGGGCAAAAGGGTGATAATATTCATTTCAGTTTAATATCATCGACTTCTCAATTAGATACAGATAAATTATGAGGTAGCACATGTAGCGAAGATAATCCACGGGACTTTTACACCAGCTGAAAATTAATCTCAGATGTATCTATGACAGCAGCACTATATAAACCATCTATGTTAGTCAGAGAGATATTAGAATGTCAATGAATACGAACTAATTGTTTGCAAAATGAATGTAATCTTTGAGGCTCAAGAGTAACCCTGGTGCAAAGGATAAAAATACTCCTGACATTGCCAAGGATAAAGAGTAAAGGAGATATACACCAAGGATAAAGATGAAGAGTAAAGGTAATATATGCCAAGGATAAAAAAAAAACACAAGAAATTGACTTATTCCATCAAATCTCTCAGCTAACCTCAATTCTTGTGATCACAAAGTTGGCATGCTGAGTGAATTGGCCGATCAATTCATCTCCTTGTGCCATAAACAGAAAGTGAGTATTTGACAATGCTGATGTTGGAACATCCAATTGACCAAAGATGAGCAGGGTAGAAGATAGCAAAATCTAAGGATGAGGCACTACATCCCAAGATGGCCGACGAACCAGACATTCATGAGCCACCTTTTTTTATGAATTTTGTACAGTTTTAGGGGAACTGAAACATTAAAATAACTCAACATTATATATATGACGCCACCAATTTATCTAATCAATCTATATTAAAAGCTGCACCATGTAAATTTTTATTAAACAATATGAGCTAAATACGAAAAATGTAGTTCTTAATAACATGAACTAACGAGATTATATTATTTGCTAAAGACCCGATCCCCGAAGAGCAACCTTGGACAAGAAGCTGTCTGACTAGACTTCGCGTGTGTGTTCCTTAGCTGATCTACACATCACCACGCTCGAAAACAGCGGCAGCTCCCATGCCGGATCCTGCCGTATTTTTTTTTATCAAAAACATTAGATAAATTATTATAAGGCAAGCAGATAAGGAGCTAGAACTAGAGTAAATACCCTTCACTATAAATTTAATAATTCTTTTATTTACATGCACTTATTGTGCTTTTTTTTATATGCACTTGTTTGTCAGTAATCTCAAAACATTAAAGTAATATTTTTTAAATTATATCACCATTTAGTTCACTATAAATTTAGTAATGATTTTTCCCACATGCCCTTGTTGTACCTGAGTCTCAAAACATTAAACTATCTTTTTTTACATATAAACTTTTATAATTCACAAGTATCATTTAGTAAAGCAAATAACATTACTCAGTTCAATCATTCATTTCATTTTATTTATTTAGTTATAATTTCATAAATATCTCCATTTAATTCAATTACATATTTTTATTTAGTTTAATTGAATGGCTTTGTTTAATTTAATGAAATGCCTTCATTTAATTTATAATTTTCATAATAATTAAAATATTATAATAAAAGTACTTCTACCCAGGGTAAATGTTAAAAACATATTTACTAGATCAAATCTAAGATATATGGACCTTCCCCCTGGTTCTATTTATGATAAAGGGAAATGAGTTATGGAAAAGGTGAGACCTATGCACATTGAA
This sequence comes from Zingiber zerumbet, assembly GCA_037833815.1. Lineage (NCBI taxonomy): Eukaryota > Viridiplantae > Streptophyta > Magnoliopsida > Zingiberales > Zingiberaceae > Zingiber > Zingiber zerumbet. The sequence continues at coordinate 8,379 of JBBMJZ010400071.1, forward strand.
ATAACTCCAAATCTGCAATTCTTTCCTCTCCGCTTCATCTCATTTAAGAGTGTGCTAACGCATCGAGCACCTTTATGATAAAAGAGTATTAATTAGAAAATTGAAGGGGAAAAAACCCTGCAAAACAGCAGCGTCAAATAAATTAGCCCATAAAATACTAAGAGAATGAAATTATCAACCACACTGTTTTGTCTAGTGTTGCCGATGAACATTTCACATCCCTAACAAACTACGAAGAAACCAAATATAATACAGCAAAAAGATGTTAATTGTATGATCAAGTAAGGTAGATTTTTAGTCCTTATTCAAACTAGCCCTAAAATTCATCTCTCAAGAACTTGTAATTTTCAACTCTGGACCTAGTCATAATCCAGGTAACTGTTTTCTTTTTTCCTTTTTTTTTCTCATCCCTGATCATCTGATTCACACTTTTAAATATTTGATGTGAAACTAAATTTTAACCACACTCACAAAATAGCAAAAGACCTCAATGGGCCTTGGGATTGAGAATTTTGCCTCATTCAAGAAGAGTGTTATGGACTGTGGCCAATAGTTTAACTGGTAATAGCGAGATCAACCATTTGAAAAAGATATCATTACCAGGCAAATGGACTTAAATATACCTGTAGCGCCCAGTGGATGTCCAAGAGCAATAGCACCTCCATTAACATTAACCTTTTCAGGATCCAACTTCAGCATTTTACAACAATACACGTATTGTGAAGCAAAAGCCTAGAGAGGAAAGAAACTAAGAGATGAAGTTTTTTCTTTTAATATTTTACAGCAGATCTCAATAAAATAACTACACTTTATTACCTCATTTATTTCAAAAAGGTCAATTTCATCAAGCTGAATACCAGCAGCCTTAACTGCTGCCGGAATTGCAACAGCAGGACCAATTCCCATCACACCAGGCTCCACTCCAACTGCAGAGAAGCTCCTACTTACACAAATTGAATATAATTCATACAAGATTACATTACAAGACACTTAAACAAATATAGAATCAAGTGTTTAAAACAATGAAATTGCAGAGGAAATTCAAAAGGCTTAGTAGTATAATATAATGTAGCTTAGTGCATCCAATATGAAGGGGTGAGCATTGATGAGCACATACCACAGAAAGATCTAACAGTTTATGAGAAATAAATAAACCATACAAATTGACGGTATAGACAGTGTGGTCTTAAATAGACCTTTGACATATGGAAAAGTTATGGATCTTCATCTGCTCAATAGAAATGTAATGAAACAAAAAAAAAAACATTTTAACTTTCATTGAAACTTTGTACAAAATAGAGAAATAACCTGAATATACCCAGTATCGGTAGTCCTTTTTGCATTGCTAAATCTCTTCTCATGAGGAGGACAGCTCCAGCTCCATCACTCACTTGACTAGCATTGCCTGTGCAGATGCCATATCTATTATGTGGATGGCAAATAGGATGTGAAGGGATGGACAATGTTCACAAAATTTATGTTAATATTACCAGCAGTGGTGCTTCCATCCTTCTTGAAAGCTGGTTTAAGCTTTGAAAGAACTGACATTGATGTGTCTGGGCGGATTCCATCGTCGACAGAAATTGTGACTTGCTTCTGCTCTCCTGTTTTTGGGTCTACAACCTACTTAAGGTAATAATGCGACAGGTAAGTGCAGAATAGCAATAGAATAGAAGAGATATAATATATATATATATATATTAGCATCCTCCTATTGACTTGGTAAATGAATATTTTAAATATTGCTAATTGCAAGGATTTAGCAGTGGGTTGCAAATCAAATACTAAATAGCCTTTTTCAAGCTTGAAATACCTTTGTAGTAACAGGTACAATTTCTTCTCTGAATTTACCAGCAGCATTTGCAGCAGAAGCCCGCCTATGAGATTCAACCTAGACAATGACAAGATAGCATGTAAAAAAAAAGACATTTGCAATGTCTTAAAAGGAATAGAAGTATGAATAAACATATAACCCACAGCTGCCTGATCTTGCTCCTGCCTTGTTATTCCATAACGATATGCAACATTTTCAGATGTAATACCCATTGGAAGTAGACAATCTCGAGCTTGTGCAAACATTTCAACCTGAATCATATGTTGTACTTAATTCATGAGAATATTCAATTATTTCCTTTTTCCAGTTAAGTTCTAGAACTTAATAGAAGAAAAGATTTCAAGTCAATACAACATACTCTAGGATTAACAGGTCCAATCCAACCGACACTGTCAACTGTCATTGACTCCAAACCTCCACCAATGCCTACATCAGATATGAAGAACCAATAAATTCATAACATCAAGAAATTTTGATAACTATCAGTTCACTGAAAAATCTACCGATATCATAAAAACCAGCTTTTATACAAGCAGCAACATCAGCAACAGCCTGAAGACCAGATGAGCACTGTCTGTTCACAGTTCTGAGTGGAACAGAGTCTGTTATTCCAGGGTAAAATGTTCAGACAAGATTTTTTTTAATTAAAGCATAAACAATTGCCATAAAAATCTAGTGACCAGGAAATCCAGCATAAAATGCTGCCATTCTGCATTCAATTGCCCTCTGTGATCCCGGGGCCAAGACAGTGCCAACAACAATATCACCAACTTCACTTGGCTTCAGCTGAGTCTTATCCAACAATGCCTATGATTAAAAGTGTAGATATTCCATCATTAATACTTAGAATATTTCTAATGACGCCTAAATTGAGTGTTTAGCTCTCTGTTTAAGTTAATTAATTTCAATTTTCAGCATTTCTACAAGTATCTCACCTTCAGAACTGTTGCGAGTAGGTCTTCAGGGTGTGTATCCTTGAAACCCCCTCTTTTGGACTTGCAAATAGCAGTTCGGCATGCGCTATCATACACAGAAAATAATAAACGCTAAGGCTATTCCAGCTAAACAAACGTTGACATCTACAAATGCCAAATGGTTGTGTTGTAATAGAAAATAAATCGATTGCAAAAAATATCACAAAGAACACAAGTTTTATCAAATCTATTGCATCCTTTTAATTTTTGCATATCTATCTTAGCTTATCAAAATTATATATCATGAGGTAACTTTGCCGTCCAAATATTGAAATCCATTGTTGGTACAATGATGCTTCTAAGTGGTTTGAAGAGATTCTTGGTGGAACAATGGTCATATGTGAATGGATTCAATCATGTTGCCTTGAGGATGCTTTGATGTATTTGACAAACGGTTTAAAAGTTAGATTTTTGTGTGATAAAGATATGTGTGAATCAAATTTGCACAAACTAGGTAGGTTGTGCTGGAGCTCGTGACTCAAGGAGTCAAAATTGTGTCGGTTGAAGACCTAGAGACAACGCCTTTGGGCAAGTAGTTGAAGACCTAGAATCCAAGCCTTTGAGAAAGTGGTCAAGACTTGGAGGCAACTTCTTTGAGCATGTCAAGACCAAGAGGTTAGAAGTATTTGGACAACGCCATGATTCATCACAAAGCCAAAAAGAAAAAGAAAAAGAGGTCGTGAGCACTAGATTCATCACAAAGCCAAAAAGAAAAAGAGAAGAGAAAAATTTTATCGACCACGACGAAACGACAAAGTGAGGTTTCTTCTCGCCAAAACTCCAACAGACTCCAGTAGGCCACAACGGTTTCTTCGGCAAAGTGAGGTCGTGATGGCCTCGTGGTTGCCTTGCCTAGCCGCAAGGCCTCCATGAGACCACAACGGCCTCACGGTGGCCAAGCGAGGTCGTGAGGCCTTCACAAGGTTATGGTACCGTCGTGGCTGCCTTGCCTGGCCGTGTGGCATTGAGAATTAAACCGTTGTGATTTCATGGAGCCCACGACTATGTACTACTAATTGATTACTTTCCCCTTTCATATTTATTTTCTTCCCAACTAATTCCTTTTCTTTTATGCTAATTTTTCCCTTTTTTTCTCTTTCACTAATTTTTTTCTCCTTTTCCCTTGATCTTTATTTTATTTTTTTCTTAATTTTCTCCATGATTTATTAATTAATTTTTTACTTACATACTTTCATTTTTGTTTCCCATAATTTACAAGAATCTTTTTTTCCTTTTTAGACTAAGTATTTTTTCCCATAAATATTAAAAATAAATAAAATATAATTAATTTTATAAAATATGCTATTATTTTAATTAAATTTTCAACTAAATTATTCTTAATCCTATAATATAATTTGTATAATATAATATAATATAATATTTAATCTTAAATTATATTATATTTTAAAAGTATCAAAATTTTATCGGGCATGGTACGATACGATATGGTATTGAAATTGTATAGTTGATCTTAAATCAAAACTCTAATACAGCTTAAAATTTTAAACCTTGTTCAAACCATGTTAACATTGTCTTTTTGAGTTTATTTCTTATCTTATTTTTGTTGTTCTTAAACTCAGACACAACAAAACACACAAGAATCTTTTTTGTTCATATCAAACAAATTTTATTTATCCCTACATGTGTAATAGAAATAAAGTATTTTAAATTGTAGGTTATAGGTAATTCCCCCTTTAGTCTTCGTCCATCCACACACCGATCCTAATTATTAGGCAACAATTAAATATCGATACTTTAGTTAAAATAATAGCTAAAATGACCTAACAGTTTTTGAGCTGTATAATATATTTGTTATTAAGGACATGAAAAATTTGATCAAACTTGTATATGTTCTAATAATTTAGCAATTACCCTTAAAACTGTTCTCTAGTGTTCAAACTGTTTTGTTGCCTAGCTTGAATCTGCTTCTCTACTCTTTCACGACTGATGAGTTAACTTATTATCCAACTAGTGACTTTAATGTATTTACAAATCCAATTTTCTAACCCACCATACCATGGGGTCTCCTAACCCTCTATTTGGATGGGGTGAGACAAGGTTCATTAATGGATGGGGAAGGGAGGGGAAGAGAAGGGAAGGAAGGGAAAGTAATATATTTATCTTACCCTTAGTTGGAAGGGAGGGAAAGTTCATTTGAGAGGAAAGGGATGGAAATGAAGTTTAAATATACAAATTTACAAAAATATCCTATTATTTTTTTAATAAATCTGCATGTGAAAAAATAAATAAGGATAAAATTAGAAT
>JBBMJZ010400079.1:0-13451 GCA_037833815.1 Zingiber zerumbet
TATTAGCTTGCATTGTAATTAACTTAAGCAAGATAGTAGGTTGTTACTATCTTGCTCATTTGTATGATCTGCTTCTTCCCGAGGATTTCAGAAAGAAGGGTTATAGTGGATTGCTCATCAGTGCGGTCAAGAATCACGGGTCTTCGAGTAGGAGTCGACCTAGACTCTGAATGAAGTAAGCGAACTTGTCTTTCATTTTACTTTCCGATGCACGACTTTGTTTTTCTAAAGTTGAAGAAAAAGTTTTAAAAGCGTGATATTCACCCCCCCCCCCTCTATCGCACTTATCTGATCCAACAAAAAAGACCTCCACCCTCTACGGTCTTGGGTCCTAGGCGAGAGTCGTGTATGAGTATATGATCGAGTGATGGCTCCAAGGGCCAGGGGTCATCCCAGTGGATCATCTAGCGAATCTGGATCATCTACTAGAGTATAGATGCCTCAGAGCAAGAAACCATGATTTGAAGAATCGACTTTCAATATTGGAGAGAGATTTTCAAAAGACGCAGCAATCTCGAATGCATCTTGAGGAAATTGGATGGGAAATGCAGGAATTCATGGCTCGGATGAGTCAAATATTGTATTATTTTGACTCTCAAGAGACTCAAGACCCTTAGGACCATACTGATCAGTAGTTGACTCAAAGGTGTGTTAACCTTTTACTTTTTTTATTTATCACTTATAAAACATGCAAAATAGATATATTAATTTTCATATTAGATGTATCTCTAATTATATTATATATTTTTAGGAATATTATATATCTATTTTATATATCACTATCAGCAGATATCCAAACTAGTATTCAAGTGTGTAAAATAATTTTCTATTCAAACTGTTCATATTATTAAATTCAATATGTTAGTAATAATTCTAATAATGTATCACTAGTTTGTTACTTGTTTTATTAATAACCTATCATATTATACTTTCTGCAAGATTGAATACAATATAGCTAGTTTTAGAGAGGATTATATTCGCTAGGAGGTGTTGTATTTTGAATTATTAGATTCAGATGTATTATACTTTATTTGAGATGTCTGGATATTCATTTTAGTTTTATTATAGGATTAATTTGATATTTGCTTAGATTGATTTTGATACTTTCCATTTTTGTGAATGTATCATTTTGTTGAATTTCATCTTTGTGAATGTTATAATGTGTTCTGTGTTTGTGAATGTCAATGTTATATTTGAGAATATGTTATGTTGTTTCTGTTTCTGAATATGTAATATGTGTTTGTGAATATATGTTATGTTGTTTGTGAAAATGTGTAATGTGTTTATGAATGTATAATCTGAATGTGTTTGAAAACCATCGTATGTGATAGTATCGATTAATATTGTTAGGGTGGAACTCGATGGATGCGTGCATAGGACACGTTTCACAAAACGTACAACGGAAGTAAAATAATAATAAACTACTTTATTACATCACATGCATCATAAGCATACAAGATACAACATTCTAGAACCGTATAATTGAATTTTATGATAATTATATTATTCCTGAAGAATCAGATGGAGTGGAAATGATATCAATTAGCGACACTATGAAGCTTTGCCTTTTTTTGTATCCACGCCGAACAATCATCGAGACAACTTCACAAAGCCATGAGTCTCGATTCCATCTTCATTGCTAGCCAATGAATAGAGACAAGTTCTCTGAGTGAGAGAGTCCCAGCTCAACTTTGTGCCTAGCCGCGAGGGCCATCCGGCGACACATAGAGAGGGAACTACAAGGGAACTGAAAGTAGTTGTTATCCGAAGAAGAAAAGGCGGTTGTTTGGAGGCCTTTCATCACTATCCGACATCCACGAGGTTGCTACCGACGAGGTATAATTTGCCTTGAGGCATTGGGGTTCTTGTAGCAATGTTTGCTCACCGAAATGAAGCTCGGAGAGGCTGAAAAACCCACTGGGTGGCAGCGGATATAATCTGTCCACTGGCTCTGTGGTTGTGGATGACAATATTTGGCAGGAGGGGCTGCTTCGTGGTCCTTCTGGCCAGTTGGGGGCTATTGGCAGATGAAAGGTGGTGGCCAGAGGAGCTAGGCGGCGAACCAAGGAGGACTTTCTGCCTTGGTGGTCAGTAGCACAAAGATGAGAGGAGATGAGAGGAGAGGAGAGGAGAGGAGAGGGAAAAACCTAACACTTAGGTTTTCTCCAAGAGATTAATTAATTTTCTCTTCATCTTAGATCTATTTATAAATCTCCTAATGAGTTTAATTAGCAAATCTAAATATGTATCCGCAAACCCAAAATCCAAACCAATAACCTTAAGTTTGGTTTAAGACCAAATAATGTTGGTTCAAAACCAAATCACTTGGTTCAATAATTAAATCTCTTTTAATTAAAACTAAACTAATTTAGTTTATAATTAAATCAAAAAGGATCCAATTCATCTTCAAAAGACATGGTCCATCCGTGTTTCCGTTATGACAAAATATCTGATATTTATCCTTTGTTTGGTCCAAATAAACTTAGTCTCTCTTGATTTGAGAAACTAATTCTCAAACTCATTTTAAGTTTTTTGGATAAACTCATAGTGTATGTGACCCAATAGGTTCCCGGTTATGTTGGTCATTCGTAATTAACAATTAATTATGAAAAGATCATGAGTGACACCAGTAGTACATTATGATCTCCAATTGACCAAAAAATCAACGGTTGATCTCAGAACCACTTTTGAACCCTTTAGCAGTTACAGTGAATCATGCCTCATTCCTTTCACTTGTCTTATATCTACTTGGTTTAGGACATGATCTATATGTTAGTCTCCATTAGGCTGATTACACCTAGCCCAAGTTATACTTTCTCATCCTGTGGATTTAAATTACCCAGACATATGTGTCCAAGAGTATCATACTCTTGATATGTAATGCTTTGGTCAAATACTTTGAGTAATAGTTCTAACAAGTGACCATAGGGTATACGTCTCCTTATAAAAGGAACAATGAATCATCTATGGGCTATCCGAATACCTTCGGGTACTTTAACTTATACATAATCATCTTGTACCCACACCTTCATAGAGATGTATCGAATAAGATGTTAAAGTATAAGTCTCCATGACTAAGATGACTTGAATACCTCAAGTCGAAAGAAACTTGCACTTAAGCTTCAATGAGATCTTCATTGATATATCCATATGTGTGAAGAATCATATAAAGTCTCATGGCAGATCACTCTAATGAATTAGTTACCCTTAACTAGCATCCACGTTTAACTATCAACATCTCAATATCTCCAGCTAGTGAGGAGCGGCTGTTTGGATAAACCAAGAAATAGAACACATGCTAGTCTCTCAGAATCAATAATGTTCGAACTTATCAATTCATCGACTAGGAAATATTTTAATGCATTCATAATTACACATATAGAGATGCTTAGTAATTGTGATCCAATCACAAGTTCTCTCATGCTATGAATCGTATTGAGGACATTTAGTAAATATAATGAGTTTAAGATCTAATCGTATACATAAAGAATGTATATTCAAATAATGATTCTTTATTTATCCAATAAATAGTACATTACATAAAACAATTATCTTAGGATATCTTTCAAATATAGTAGATATATATGTAAGTAGGGGAAAATGTGAAAATTGGTAGTTGCTGTTGTATTTTTTTAAAAATTAGTGACAAAATTTTAAGATTTCATCGCTATTTGGAGATGAAATTTAAAAATTCTAACTCTAATTAGAGATGATTTTTTTTCTCTGTCGCTTTGTTTAAATTTGAAATTTAAAAAGTTATGATAATTAGCGATGAAATTTTAAAATCCATTACTAATCATAGATGAGATTTATTATTCAGTCACAGGTTTATATATGCAATTTAAAAATGTTATGATAATTAGGGATATACATGTAATTATCCATTTCTAATTGGCGACAATATTTAATTATTCTGTCTCTAATTAGCGACAACATTTTATTATTTCATCGCTAAGTTTAGTTAAATTATGATGACACCGTTAACAAATTTAGTGACGAAATTAAATATTATGTCGCTACCAAAGATAGAATTTAATATCCATATCTAAGATTAATGATGGGATTAATAAACTTCCGTCTCTATTTTAGCAATGAATTATTTATCTCCGTCGCTAAATTTAGTGATGATCTATTTAATTAATTCCGTAGCTAAATTTAGAGACGAATATTAAATTTCATCTTTAGTAGTGACGGAATATTTAATTTATTCGCTAAATGACATCAGCAACCAATATCACAACAATGATAATAATCAGAAGTTAATCTGTCACTATGTTCAATTAGCGACTGATTAGCAACAGATAAATCCGTCACTAAAGAGCTTTTTTGTGTGGCATTTAATCAATAAAACATTTTTTTTATATATTTGATAAAAGTTAGTATGCTATTAACTGAACTGATCCATACTTCTATGGATGTATTAAGAGGTAATCTATTTTTTAGAAGAGTAAGAAGCAGATTATTAGAGTAATTACATCAACAACAAATGCAAAGCCAAAGTATGATTCTAACAACATGTGAACTTCAACTCATTTATCTACTTCAATTATCAACTAGTAGATTTTTTAACTAAATCTTTAAGAGATATTCTAGAACCAAATATTGTTAAAGTTAAATTTACTAAATATTATGATTAATTACTTGTGCTTATATATCTTAATGAACAATAACTGGGAAAATTCAAGATAGTAAAAGGGCATTAAACACTACCTTTAAACCCCTATCTCATCCTCAACTTCTTTTTATAGAATTGTAAATTGAAATAAAACTTTGATTTTTATTTATTTGATAAGAAATTAGAAAGTCACCTGCATTCGTTTAGTTAGGGCAAATGCCTTTGTTTAGTTATAATTCGTTTTAATGAAAAAAAAAACAAATTACAGATGTCTGTATGTAAAATGCAAGTACTTTAATAATAAAGTATTCGTATTTAGTTATACCAAGATCCATGCATGGTGCGAGGAAGGATCTATTGTAGCAATCTCGCTTTAGTTTAATTTTCTAAGTCATATGCAAATGATAGTTCCATGCATCCTTCACATGGTCACATAAATTTTATCAGCTGCCATCTTCCAGCCAGCAAGATTTATAAAATCTATCTCAGCAGAGCTGTTTATTTATAGAAGCTAGCAGAATATTGGCTTCAAACGGTCACTCATACATACGTGTTTTTTCTTTTATTATTATTATTATTTTCTTCTATCTATTAATTTCATCTGTATATATTTTCTACAAGTCTCAAAGTTAGAATAATAATTACATATTATTATCACCTGCTCTTCTCCAGGTAGCAAATTCATTCGGAGAACTATATCTTTCTAGCTTTTGGTCTGCACTAATGGATTTTTTTAGCTTTAACTCGCAATGGATGTCTTTGACTGCTCGTACTTCATCGGCTTTACCTTCTTTTGCTGTGCCTGCCCAAAAGGATACATCATGTCTTCTCTTCCTCGATCGTCTGGACGCAAAGAATTGCAACTTTTTTTTTTCTCAACTTGCACAGATCAATAAAGAGGAATGAATTAATGCTGCGTTCTAGTAACTCTTGAGATCTCTAGCTCCTTTTTAGAGGATCTTGATCTACATGTGTTGGAGCACACAGGCAAATCAACTGCGTCAGTGCAGAAACTGTCTGAACTAACTACTCCTTAGAATGCACTACCTTGAGCATATATATCAGTAAATGTTGCATATGAGATTGACAGTATCTTGTCTTTCAATCGAAGAGTCTGGATATATCTATATAGGTGAATTCATGCAGCCATTTAATTACATACGTAAGGCCGTGGTGTTACTGACATCATCATCATCATCTCTCACTCTCTCTCCCCCTTGAGTACTCCTTGTGCAGAATTGTGCTGTGGATTGTGGTGGAGGCATCATTTGGATCCTTGAATGGGGCGAGGAAAAGGCGATGGAAAGGGCCGGCTCAGGGGGACCAACTCAAGCGCATGTTGTAGTGGCAGCTCTCACTGCACACAAACACCGCTCTGATCAGTCCCACAACTTTTTACAAATAAAAACAAGTCCAAAAACCCAATCCAAATTCTGGCAGTGGCAGTGGCAGTGGCAGTGGCAGTGCCAGGTGAAAAAGAAAAGACATGTATAACAGGGAAGCTAAGGGAGTTGTTAGAATTTAGAAAACCATGCAGTAGGGTGGCAAAGGAAGGTGTAGGTGTATAGGTGTAGGTGTAGGTGCAGGAGCAAATTAAGACAATTTGTAGCAGAGATCACGGTTTCTGAAACAAAGAGCATACAGCATACTGAAAATTAACTGAAAAAAGAGAGGAATAAATTTCGACCTTCCATTCATTATTAAGTCTTTAAATTAAAAAGTTGAACAAAAACAGACATATAGAGAGAGATGAGCTAGCTAGGGAAAGCACCGATAATGAAACTAACGTATAAACATTTATGGAAACTCGCGTTGTCTCCGTTTCGAGAGCAAAGGATCAGCCGTCGCTAAACTCGAGAACTACTGTTTGCTGAACGCTGCTGTATATACAAACACGGTTATGGTAGCGGAGTAAACAATTTGTTTGTCGAGGATCATGCCTTTGAAACAATGTGTTAATGTAAATTAAATAACGGTGCATCGATGCTTGGTAAAACATAAAAAGGATGATGATATATCATTTTTTTTTTTGGTTGAAATAGTGGTTCATGTAATAGCCATTATTACTATATATTTATTCCAGCTGAATAAGCTCAATATATATATATACTTGACTTAATCAGGGTTTGTTTAGGATCGTAAATGAATCCCCCCAAAGCTGTGGCCTTAATTCGTTTCCTAAGCATACAAAATTAATCTTTCATCAAATTTAATTAATTAAATAGCATTAGCTTCACAGAATCCTCTTCAAACTTGTTGGTATCAAGATCTTGGAGTTGGAATGCATTCCAAGACACAATGATTACATCGTTTGGAGGGGGCCGCGAGCCCAGGCGTGGAATAAGAAAGCAAAGGACCAGAACGTGGGCCTTGACCGTGTGGGCCCTTCCTCCTCCTTTTAATATTTTTTTTTCTCCACCCTTTCTCTTACCTTTTTTTCCCATTCCCTTCTCTCCACTTTTCCATCTCTTCTTCCTCCTCCTTCTCTCTTCCTCCCTCTCCTTTCCCTTCTCTCTCTCTTCTCTCTTCTCTCTCTCTCGTGATAGAAGGGCAATGATACGTCGAGCAGGGGGCGGAGCCGCTGAGAACATGACAACAGTAGCTAGAGTAAGAGCAAAGTAAAAAAAAATCTCTGCTTTCTCAAGGAGCAAGCAAAAGCCTAGAAGACAAAAAGCTCATCATCCCTTCCAAATCCATCATTGTAGCATGCCACAAGAGCTAATTATATGTAGCGCTCGGGTCACCGGACCATCTGGGTTTCCATATCATTCCAGAAATGGACGACGCCGGCCTCCATCACGCCCATGAACTCCCGAACTATCCGCAAGAAAACCAAATCGAAGCAGTGGCCATGACCACGGATGGCGGCGGCGCAGCTAATTCCTCTGTTGCGTCTTCTAGTACAACTAATCTCCCCTGGCCGCCGCTTCTGAACGTGCCGGAGCCGCCCTTCTCGATTCGCAATCACGTGCAAGAGCGCGGCTTCTTGCTTCCTAATTCGCTTCCGCCGCTTCCTCCGCCGCCGGCGTTCTACCACGACCCGTATATGGGACCGCCGGCGCCGCCGGATCCCCTGGTGGGGCTCATGGCTTCGGGGGCGGGAATCAATTACGCCGACGGGTTGGTTCGCGGGCTCGGGATGATGATGATGAGCGCGTGCTCGCCGTCTTCGTCGACGTTCCCCTTCGGCAGCGGCCTCCACGCCGAGCTGGCCGTGGCCACCGGTACTGCCAGGATGACGCCTCAGGAAATCATGGACGCCAAGGCGCTCGCAGCCTCCAAAAGCCACAGTGAGGCCGAGCGCCGCCGCCGCGAGCGCATCAACGCCCATCTCGCCCGCCTGCGGAGCTTGCTCCCCAGCACCACAAAGGTAACTAGCATCAAACCTTCGCATCGCACGTACTCTATTAACAGAATCAATCACTTTATACACATCAATGAAAAACTCGCCGGCAAAGTTCCGCATTGAAATTGGGATCATTTTTGTGAATGCTCGGGGAATCCTGGTAAATTGTAGTCGATACTCGATCGAATATTTATTGGCATGGCATGATAAAGAGAAATTAACCAGCAGTTTCTTCAGAGTACCAAAATTAATTAAGGCTTTTCTGGAGATTGCTACTGCCGAAGAACGGCGAAGCCTGGAGGAGACAATCATGCGCACTCCTGTCAGATAAATTAAAGAACATATTATTAAATAATTTAATTAATTAATTCTTCTCGCCATCACCATTCACCATTCACTATTCACCAACCCTAATTCCATTCTCCCTTGTGGAAGCGTGCATTCGAGCACTACTACACAATTTCTTCATATGTATTTTATTACGATTAAAATTAATTGAGTCGTGAGTTTTTGCTCCGGCGCAGACGGATAAAGCGTCGTTGCTGGCGGAGGTGATACAGCACGTCAAAGAATTGAAGCGGCAGACGTCGGAGATCGCGGAGGAGACGAGCCCGCTTCCGACAGAGACTGATGAGCTGACGGTGGATGCCGCGGACGACGCCGAGGGGCGGTTCATGGCGCGGGCGTCCTTGTGCTGCGACGACCGCTCCGACCTCCTCCCGGACCTCATCAAGGCGCTCAAGGCGCTGCGGCTGCGGGCGCTCAAGGCGGAGATCACCACCCTCGGCGGCCGCATCAAGCACGTGCTCGTCGTAACCGGCGAGGACGACGGCGAAGACGACGCCGCCCAGCTGCCGCATTATTCCATCGGAGCGATCCAAGAAGCGCTGAAAGCTGTCATGGAAAGAACGACCGTCGACGAGCCGCCATCAGCCGCGGCGGCCGGGATCAAGCGGCAGAGGACGGCGCCTACCAACATGTCCGCCATACTCGATCACAGGTCGATTTAATAACTCCGTCGAAACCATATAAATCAATAACATGCAACTGTAATCATACACAGCACAGCGGCTAGCTAGTGTGTTCTATCTCGAGACTGCTATTTCATTATACATATCGGTTATCTCGATTAGACAACTATTGCTGATATTATGCAATTAAGGTTCTTGATTTCGAAACTAAGGAATAGTGGCTGTTATATTTTTTATTATTATAATACTACGGGTTGAATTATTTTTTTCCTCCCTCTGTTAATTTTTGTTCGAGTTCAAATATGATCTTGGATGAGAATGGAGAAAACAATAATCCATGCAGTAGTGAACTAATTCTACGTGCTGAATATGTTAATAACAAATATCTCAAATTTAATTAGGGAGGTGACAAAGGGAGAAAATGACAGTGGAAGTGGAGCTAGAGAAAGACAAATGCTGAAGCTGAAGGGAACTTAGCAAGTACAGGCTACTGTAGCTATAATTATTCTCGGCATCTATAGAGATTTATATAGAAAGAGTGGGCTTGTAGTAGGTCCACAAGCTTCTTCATGGGTTAGTTCGATGACAATAATATAAGGCCACAGAAGGCTTGCTGACTTCTCAGACTAATGGTGAGAGGAAAAGTATGTACTATATTCTGTTCGGCAGACGAAAAGGTCCATTAACCACTAGAGAAGGTACATAGTGTTGACCTACCTATGCTTCTGATAATTAATCTGCACAGTCCAAGTGAATATTCTTTAGCTTAATTTTCTCTGTGTTGATTGCACTTCACCATTTCTGCCATTGATATACAATATATACTATTTCTATGATGATCGTGCTTACTACTATGATTTACAAACTGTGGTATGATTTTATTATGTGAGAATGATTTTTTGCTTTTATATATTTATCTTTCATGTCATTACAAGTCAACGATAAACTCTATGTGAGATTTGATATGTGATGAGTATGAGTGGGTGATGTTAGATATGACAGATCCCACTTGATATATATTCACTCACTTTAGCTCTGCCACTAACGGCTGTTCTTTTATTTTTCTTATAAATAAGTTTGAGAATATTTGAGCTCAACTCATCGCCACATTCCATTGTGATGCACATTGAAAAACAGAGACACCAAAGAAGGTGAAGGAGTAATTCATATTCAGAGAAAGATTGCTTACAAAAAACTGTAACTATGCTGCTTTCAAAGAAGGGAGAAATGGGCCAACAAATAATTTAATTGAAGCACTGAGCCAATTACCATCTGAAACATAAATACATGAGAGAATGGCAATCCTAAATTTATTAGTACTTGAAAAGGAAGCAGGTGAATCCTAAATATATAAGCACTTTAGTTCAGGCAAGTATAGATGCCAAAATCTACTCAAAAGAAGAGATGATGAAGATTAGCAATACAACACTTGTTGCATCACAGTCCAATAATTCAACACAAATATCAAAAGAACTTAAAGCCAAGTGTAATTAGTTCGATCCATACATCAACTACAGGCAGAGAAGAATCAACAACCACTGAGTCATTGAAGGATGTGCTACAATCGAGGAGAGGGTCAACTGACAAACTTCAAAAACTCCGCAAGAGAGGTTAGAATGATGCCAAAGCGGCCCATGGTGTAGTTATTCTGATACTCAAGTTAATTTGGTGCTCAAGAAGTCAGAAAGTAGAAGTTATCTTGGGTGTATACATGTGTACTTGTGCCTGTGAAAGCAGACTCCCTTTTATAACATCCCTCATGAGAGAGGTATGAATCCCATGTTTATATCAAGGGGTTGTCATATAGATCCATGTGCTTTATCCCTATCCCTCAGTCTCCTCATGTTCTCTGCTTATCATGGTACGCACGTTTCCCACGTTCAACATGATTAAAGGGAGGGAGTTGGTGACCACCTCCAAAGGTATCCAGAATGGATCGAGCTAAAGGGTCGGACAAAATCGAGATGGAGAGATCTTGTGTGGCCAAGGTGTAGAGGTCAGACGTGGTTGAATTAGAGAGGTCTGGTGTGGCCAAGGTGTAGAGGTCGAACGCAGTCGACTTGGAGAGGCTAGACGTAGTTGAACTGGAGAGGTCTGGTGTAGCTAAACCGAAGAGGTCTGGCCTAACAAAGATGTAGAGATCAGACATGGCTGAGCTGGAGAGATCTAGAATAGCTGAACTAAAGAGGTCTGGCCTAGCCAAGATGTAGAGGTCGGGCGTGGCCAAGTTGCAGAAATCTAGTGTAACTGGACTGAAGAGGTTTGGCCTGGCCGAGATGTAGAGGTCAGATGTCGCTGAGCTGTAGAGGTCAGACATGGTCGAACTGGAGAGATCTAGCGTGGTCAAGGTGTAGAGGTCGTACGTGGCCGAGCTTAGGATGCTAGCAGGTCAACCCATAGCTTTTCGAATAAGGTTAGTGAGTTAGCTCGGGTAGAGCTTTTCAAGTGAGTTTACCGAGCCGAAGTTGTTGGTGCATGGAGTACTAAATAATCAAACCTAGTTTTGATAATGACAAAGGATTCAAAGTTAAGATTTATTGTTGGTCTATCAAGTTTGGCTGAGTGTGCAAGAAAGTCCTAAGTGAACTTATGCAAGATGAAAGTCCTAGTTGAGGCTAGGTAAAGAAGTCTTAGTGGACACTAGGCAAGTGGAAAGTCCTAATTACAATTAGGCAATGAAATCCTGTCCATGAGACTGAGCAAAGTCTTGATAGGTTAAGGACGTCAGGCGAAATCCTAGGGTCGAGGACACTAGGTTAAAGTCCTGGGGGCTACGGACACCAAGCAAGAAATCCTAGGATCGAGGACACTAGGTGAAAGTCCTGAAGTCTTGAATGTTGAGCAAAAGTCCAAACGGTCTGGAGGACCGGTTTGACAAAAGGTAAACTCTCCTGAGAGCAGTAGGTGAGGGCACGCTCCTTATAGAGGGAACAATAAGCGTTAATCCGACATAGAGTTTTAGCGAAACTCAAAGTTAGGACCGGGCAGTCTGAACATTGTCAAAATTTACCCTGCTATTATTGCATTTTTTTTCTAACTCTGTGGTATAGGTGATTGAAAGTGATGTTGGGACACTTCGAAGCTAGAGGGGGGTGTGAATAGCTCACTCACTTCGAATGATGATCTTTTACAACAGAATACTTGAAGCTAAACTCCTCCAATGCTAACAAATAAGATTTACTTAGTATCCACTTCAAATGAGGCACTAATCCAAGGATTGAGCTCTCTCTCACACATCCACTATGAAAAAGCTCCTTCTCGGAAATAATCCCGACGCAGAGAAGCCTTGTACAAGTTTACACACATAAATACAAGAATAACAAGAAGAAGCTAATACAATAAGAAATCTTACAAGATTTATAGCAAATGATGTTGGGATATATCCGATGCGGGTGCGTGCTAGAACACGTTTCGTAAACATGCACAGTGGAAAATAAAACAATAATAATTCATAATTATTACATCACACACATCACACTCATACAAGGATATAACATTCCAAACATGATCGTATAATTAAAATTTTTTACTGAAAGTAAATTTACATTAGGTATACCTTACGGATGACCTGTAACAAGAAAGGAATCAACCGTAGTGACGTTGTCGAACCTCGCCACTATTCGTATCCATGACAAGCTCCTCAAGACAACTCCTTAAGTACAATCCTCTCCTTCGGAAGTTACTAGCCATGAGCAAAGAAGAGAGATCAAGAGGAAGAAGAAGAGAACCACTCAAGACAGAGTTTTTCTCCCTTGTGGTAGTCACAGCAACAAGAGAGAGCACCCTCTTGTTGGCAGAGGGAGAGAGAGGAGAGAGAGAGGAGGATTGGATTTCTAAAAGTCCAATCAACCAAATAATAAAACTTATACCTAATTATTTCCCAATTATATCTATATATAATCTTCTTTAATGAGTTGGATTAGAAAGCCCAAATCTCCATTATCCCTTAACCAAAAATTAACCCATTAACCCCTTGGTTTGGTTCACAAATAAACCAAATTAGTTCATGACTAATTCATGATTAAACTGTTAGGATTTTTGGGCCATAAAAACCACTTTTTACGTTGCAGAAACCCCGAAACCCTATGCCACCGGATCCGTACGAAGTAAAAATTTCATAAAACTTCATGTACGAGTTTCTCTAACCTAGATCTACATTAGATTAACAAAGGAGAAGAGTTTACCCTTGATGTGAAGTCCTTCGCGTATCCCGCTCGTCCAAGTGATGCCGGATCTCGAGAATGTCAAAGTAGACACTCCCTATGTGTATCCACACGAACAAGGAGATGGAGAAGAGACACTAGAGTATGCTAGCACCCTTTGTGGCTCACGGCAATGGAGGAAGAGAGGGAGAGAAGAAAAACTCTAGAGGAAGAAGAAGGAGTGAATGAGAATGAATTCTCACTTGTGTAACCCCCAAGTGGCCGGCCACTTTAGGCTTATAAACTTCCATGGAATATCAAGAGTCAAGTCTCTTGATCTCCTCCATGAGGTGGCATTTGGTCAAGTCAAACTTGAC
>JBBMJZ010400104.1:0-13450 GCA_037833815.1 Zingiber zerumbet
TTCTGGCACAATCAAGTTACACAAATATATATATATATATATATATATATATATATATAAAACCTATTTTGATAACCACATATAAGATTTGGCATATATGTTAAATGTCTGAAGATCATGATCATATTATGGAACAATCTTTCAATCCAAGTCAAATAATAATAATAATAATCCTATTTTAATAGAAAACACCGACAGAAAGATAACTCAGATTGGTTTACGAAGCGAGAAATTCATCAAGTTGAAAAGAATCCCCAAGCGCATTGGATGAGAAATAACTCATATCAAACTTCAAAAGAAAAGAAGAAGGAAGAGGAGTAACTCACCGGATCAGGGACGGAAGGGTGACCGGAGGCGATGTTCTTGATTCGCCGCATCATATGCATTTTGTCGCCCCCAAGTTGAACCGTCGAAGATTCTTAATCCGCCGTCCCCTCTACTCTTTTCTTCTTCACGCGCAATGAATTGGAAGAAGAAGAAGAGAGAAGAGAGAACGCGATTAGCTCCCTCTTCCTTTTCCGATCTCTGCCTCTGCGCGTTCTCCCTCCCTTTGTATCCCTGCTTTCGGCCTGTACTGTCATTTTTAGAAATTACAAGTTTTTTTTCTTGTGGCGAGGAATGAGATGCGGTCTGCCACTACGACCTTGAAATCGAAATTAAATAAAATAATAATATAATTTAAAGAACCATGAATTTAATTCCTTTTTAATATTTAAATTACTTTTTTTTTTTACTTTTTCTTAAAAATATATTGACTAGGATTTGATTGCAGCCTAGTCAAGTCGCTGTCGGTTGATTTAGTTTGGGTCAAAATGCGCAAAGGAGAAGGATCCAACAGCCACGTTTTAACAACTACTCCGTAAATCGTGCATAAAATGAAGATGAATATGCATTAATTGAAAAAAAAATAAGAAAAAACATTATTGGGGTGAGAGAGGCTCGAACTCTCGACCTCAGGATTGCTCAAAGCTATGAGACCTACGCGCTAGCCAACTGCGCCACCACCCCACGGTGCACTTTTCTATGATTTTATATTTATATATAATATTAATAAAATCCGAAATATATTTTTTGGAACAAAAAGTGAAAATAACAGAAAAAAAAGGGTACTCTTGAAAATGGATAATATCCTAAATAGCTTCTGAAAGAACCCCGACTAAGAGTTTGAATTAATTAATTGTTTACTATTCAAAGTGTCGAAATTAATCTCCCACTCCCAGTTCGTGGCCTAACCGCATAAGCATAACATCACTTCCTTTGGTAGCAAAGAATATTAACACACATTTCCCCACTTTTCTTGTGTTTTTGAGACCTTTTCTCTTTGTCTGGTATCGTGGTGCGGCCAGGGTTCGGTACCACTCAGCAGCGATATCTGCGAGGAAAAGAAAAAGCGATCTTTTTTTTTTCGCATGTCACCTCTCACGGCCATCCTCTACCTAAATCCATCACTTGGCGTCTCCTTTCCGCCAGACGAAGCTCATCGATCTCTGCCCGTGGTTTGTGTCCTTTCTCTTCCCTTCTTTCCGATCGTTTACGTTCGATCTCTGAACGGTTTAGGGCAAAATGTGTTTCCTTCTTTCAGCTTTGTAAAATGTAGGACGTGTTTTGTTTGTTATGAAGTGAATCGAATTTTTCCTATCAAAAAGCTGTGTCCTTTGATAGAAGGTCGTGAAAGTTTTGTACTTTTTTCGCGTTTCGTCGTTTTTTTTTTAAAAAAAAATTATTTGGTTTTCATGAAGATGCGAAGTGATCATTTGACTAACGACCGAGTTTTTGTTGATTCAGCGAGTCTAGGATTTACTGGCAGCGCCGGGAGTTAAGTTTGTTGTTAGGGTTTCAGAATGGATGGGAGAGAGCCTCAGCGACTGAGTGCGTCTCAACCTCCTAATGTGGCGGTGGGTCCTAGTTCCTATGGAGCTGGAGCTGGAGCGACGACGAACAGTTCGATTGTGACTCCGGATTCGGGTGGAATGTTTCAGGGAATGCGACTTTCTTTTCTCCCCATGACTTCATCGGAGCCAAAACAAGTGGATGTGACTGGTTCGTTGTATCAGGGGGGTGATCTCTCTGCAGTGAGGCAAGGTGGTGTTTTTAACTTGGATGAGCCAATGAAGAAGAAGAGAGGAAGACCTAGAAAATACGGACCTGATGGTTCCATGTCGTTGGGTCTAACTCCATCCTCCGCCTCAGGATACTCTAATAGTCCCGGCTCTGATCCAACAGCTAAGCGCCGTGGCCGCCCTCCAGGCTCAGGAAAGAAACAACAACTAGATGCATTGGGTAATTATTTTTATTTTCATTTTTTTAATGCGAACGTGCACTCCATATATCTTCTGTTTGTGTAGAATTGCTACATCTAGGTGCCTCAAAAATGAAAACTTTAAATAGGTGATTTCAATGGAAGATTCCTGGCTTCCCTTGCCGCTATTTTTCTTATTTGTTTGTTTTTCCTAAGCTGCATTCTTAAATCATCTGCTATTATGTTCATCTAATAATAGTGACATTGTTTGAGAGCAGGATTTTGTTTCTGCATTGTCTTGATTTTCCCTTTTAATTGTTTATTCCTAGCACTGTAAATGAACCATACATGAGCAAGTTTGGTATTCGGCTTGGTAATAGTTTGTTTATGTTTGCTCAACATGGAAGGTCAATTAAATTAACAAACTTGAATAACTTATTAAATTAAATGATCAACTTTAAATACATGTGTTCAGGCCGGTAATGTTCATAAACAGAGTGTGAATTTTTTGTAGCAATGTTCAAGAACAATTACATACAATTCTTGTGAACTGTGCACATCAACAAAACTCTCATCAAGCTTGCCAATAAACCTAAAAAATAAAAATAAAAGGCTCTTAACACAAACATGTCATATCAAGCTCATTAACCATCCAAACATACTTACAAATGTAAAAGCTTTAGATGATCAAAGAAGCTTAAATTAAGAAATCAATAACATTTAATAAACCAAGCTCCAAAAAAAAAAAAGAACTTGAATAACCTTTTTAATAGCATGGTTAATTTTAGGCAGTTTGGTTACCTTAGAAACAAGCGTCAACTACATAAAGTTTGATTCGGATTGACTTATTGATAACCTTATTTATCCCACAAATCTTACTTGAAAAAAAAAATAATAAATGAAAAGTGAAACTTGACGTTTTGCTATTTTTCACATATATGTAGTTTTGAGCCTCTATCTTTCTATAGTATCTTAGCCCAACCAGTTGAAGTTGACTATATGATCTTATTTCTCCATTGGACTCTAGGTAAGCTATATTACTAATTATATTCATCTAAGTTAAGGTGTTTTCTTTTTTCTTTTGTGCGTGTGTACACAAAATGTTAAGTAGGTAAGGTCTATCACTAATAATATTCATCTCAATTAAGTTTTTTCTTTTCTTTTTTTTGTGTGTGTGTGTGTGTGTGCGCGCGCGCGCGCGCGCGCGTGCACACTAAGGAGTTGTTTGTTCGCCCTCTACACCCTACAGCTTCACTGTGATTGGTTGGTCATAAATAAAAATTAGAATGAAAAAAATTATTTGTATGGTCAGTGTTTCATTGTTTTTTGACTGATGTGATTTTGGACATCAGTTTGGATTTGGCCAAGGATCAACTGGTTGAATAAATTGATGCTTTTCCTGGTCCAACCATTGATTTTTGGCCAAGGATCAACTGATTGAATAAATTGATGCTTTTCCTTGTCCAACCATTGATTTTTGGCCAAGCTTTAGGCAACCAACTTCATCATAAGGAATCCTTCAACTGTACACTAATTGCAGAATTAATTTATAAGTGCACAAGCAGCATTTCTTGAATTTCTGACCCCTTCTATTTCATTTCTTTTATTCATCTTCTTCCTTCATTTTGAATTGCTAATTGTTTAGATTTATTTTGTGAGAATGTTTAACATCAGTGTTTATGATTACACAGGCACCCCTGGGATTGGCTTTACTCCTCATGTTATTAGTGTTAAAGTTGGAGAGGCAAGTACTTGAGCTTGAATTATGGTGTACATTTCTCTTTTTTCTCCAAGAGCATAATTGTTCACACATTTTAACTTCATGTTTTTAGACATGGGTTATAAATAGTAGAGTTAGTAGAGGAATTCTTTCATATTCACTTTGTCATGATTCATATGATTATGTATTTTTGTTGATAAAATTAGTAGATGAGTGAACTCCTATTAGACTAGATTTTTTGCTTTGGTTAGATATTAGACTGGATTTTTGTTGATCCAAAAGGTTACTGTCTTTGCCTCTAGAAACCAATTTGATGTTCTGAATTTCAGTGTAGATGATTTGTGTGTGTGTGTGTGTGAATTTCAGTGAACTGTTCTGTAGAATTGATAATGATCATGGTTGTAAAATGTCCCCACTTAAGCCACATAACTGCCGCCTAAGTGGAATTTGATGGGGATCAAATTCCATCTACATATGGAAAGATGCAGTCTACATTTCCATATTTGTTTGATTTAAACTAAGCCAAATTGACTAAAAAAACTCTAAAGTACCTCATTCAGTAGATTGTAACTTGTAGGTACTAACTTATATAGTTATTTTGCAAGGGATAAATACTTTAGATGTCAATATAAATATTTCCTAATATTTTGATATTACACATAGGCTCATGCATACCACATATGGGCAATGTAGTTGGTTGACTATATGTTGTCTTCATATGCTTTTTTAAAATCTTTATAACAATATAATTTATTCTTGACGCATAAGTTATTGGTGAGACTAAGGCCTTGTTTACATGCTAGAAATTGGGGGAGACGGGAAGGAGAGGTGTGTTATGAGAATACAGTTGTTAAAACCCTCCTCAATTTACTTCCCAAATTTCAGATAAATAGGACTCCTCCATGACTCCTTGGAGACAATGAGCCAAATCACGTTGCAAAGACCGAGTGGACAGGGGTGGTTTGTACAGAATCCCTTGGAAAAGATCTTTTTGCCTTGTTTCGGTGAGCAACACAATGTGGATGGAATCTTGGATGGGCTTGTGTGATTCAGGCAGGGTCAAGCCCCGGTCTGACAAGGGTCAGATTGAGCTCAAATGATAGCTAGACAAATGAGAGTGAGGGTGAGGCAGAGAGATGTGTTGTGAGTGGCTGGCTTGGGTTCCATGTGAGGGCGAAATGGTGGTGGGCAAGGTGCAGATGATGAGCAAGAGTGAAGTGAGCAACGGGAGTTCATTATTTTTCCCTTTTTCTCTTCCCTTGGGTAATTAACTTTGGTGGATTGCACTTCCCTCTCCTCTCATGCCCCTCCTGTACTCTCCTAGAAAGTAAATTGGTCCTAAGATACAGCTAGTTTGTGCCCATCGATTAGCATACGGTGATCTACTGTGCATTTGCCTGATGCCATTCCTAGGCTGATTCTTTTACTTTATTCTTTGTAGCATACAAGTTTGTCTTGTATAATGTATTTACAAAGAGCATGCATGACATTTTGGTTTACTCTTAAAATTTTAGAGTGGAAAAAATGTATCATATCAAAGAATCCCTTGTGTACTTTGTGGCATCTAGATTCCAGACTATTTGGCGCTTTGAAATTTTAATATTCATTCGGTTGCTTTAATAAAGGAATTTATGGATCTGTTGGAGAGGAAAATCATTGTTCAATTAAGATTATTGTTTTGGATTGGCAGGATATCGCTTCAAAAATCATGTCATTTTCACAGCAAGGACCTCGGAGTGTCTGTATTCTGTCAGCAAATGGTGACATATCTGATGTAACACTTCGGCAGCCAGCAATATCTGGTGGGACTGTCACTTATCAGGTTTGATACTACAAAACCATTTGATTGCTTGACATTAATATAATTTTCTTGAATGCTGTACTATATTAAATCTGAAAATGCTTGAATTGCTAATTGTTTCTGAATCCTTAAGTAGGACAACTTATATATATGGATGTGCTTCTATATTTCTAATGTGTTAGGCTAGTGAATCCTATGATGGGAGTGGACTATTAAGGTCAAAACACTGTGGCTGACTGAAGAAATTATCTATCTACGTTTTTTTTTTCCTTTGCAAGTCAATTAAATATCTCCATGTGGGATTTATGTAATTCATATGATATATGCAACTACATATTGATTAAATTGGAATGTTATGGATGAACACCTATAATTTTTTTTATTTACACTGGCACACACTGCCCTCAACTGAGTCATAGAGCTAGCTGCCTTTGTATCTTGTTTTGCATTTAAGAAGTTGATTTTCTTGTTGTGAAGATGTTTGATAGATAGAACGAGAAGAAGAATAAGAAAAATGAGGAGAGGCAGCCGTATTTTAGTATTGAAGTGGAGGAAACTAATACCAAATTCACTCGGCAGATAGCATGGACAGGAAATGCTTTTACCCTTCTGGAAGCAGAGCCATAGCATTGTTGACAAGAAATCAGGGGTGGACTGAGATGTGGCATTTCTTGTAGTAGCCATGGGTGGACGGAGATGTAGCATTTCCTGTAGTAGCCATGGGTGGAGAATGATGCATTGAGGAGCCTGAGTGACTCCTTGCCTTATTTGAATTCTATCTGATGAAACTAAAATCAGATAAAATAAACATTTCATGAGTTTCAAACCTATAAGATCAACCTCATGTTACTAATTGTGCTTGTCAGCATGCTTCTCAACTTAGTAGGAAGCCTTCAATCCATTCATAGGTGGATTAGTATTAAAGAACCAAGTTATTCTGGAATAATTTTTTATAATGAAAAAAACTTAAATTTGTTGCAGTCGATATGTAAATTGGACATAGTTAAGTGAACAAATGTAGATTATTATTAAATCAGTGTAATTAGCCACTACATGCTTCTTTCTTTGAAAGATCGAAAGCCTATATACAATGAAACTTTGCTTGTCTAGCTAGCTAGCACTAAAGGTTGAACATGTATCTGTGGTCTTTTAGAGAAAGAGGGCGGGTCTAGAAAAACACCTTTGCCTGGTGCTTCGCCATTAATACAACATGGTGTCCTTGGAGAAGTATGATCACTTAGAATTTAGGAATCTTTTCTTATATGTGATATGATAAGTTCCAACACTGTTTTTCTTTTGCCCATGTGTTCACCAGACGGAACTACCCCTATGATAACCGAAGGTGCACAGGAAGGCCACCAGTGCCATTGTTGATTAAGCAAGCCTTGCATTGATTGAACTGTGATTAGTTTTTGTTTTCCGTTACCCGCTTGATATATTATAATGGCTTTTTCTTGTTGGACCTAAGATTGACATTCAGTAACTGTGGTTAATAAGGCCAATTTCTCTTTTGCTAATTATTTCTTTCTCCCTCGCTTTTTTTTTAAATTTTTTTTTCTATATTGATATAGCCTTCTTAAGTAGTTTGACTGAGTATTGGAAATTAGCAGCACTTAAAACACACACACACACACACACACTGATGATACTCTTTGCTCAAAAAGTATTATACCATCTTAGTGTTCTGATGGCATTTTTACAGGGCACTCAAGTTGTCCAAACTGAAATTTTAAAGAGTTGTCTCAGAACAATGTACTTGTCTAAGTACATTGCTATGAACTTGTTGCCATGACCTGTGTAACATGTTCAGAATGTTCACGCAGGGACGCTATGAGATCATCTCTCTGTCAGGTTCTTTCCTGCTTACAGAAGAAGGTGGTACTCGTAGTAGAAGTGGTGGGTTGACCATTGCACTAGCCGGATCTAATGGCCGCATACTTGGTGGTGGGGTTGCTGGAATGCTTGTGGCCGCAACACCTGTGCAGGTAATACATCAATATTTACTCAGCCTATATGTAGTGCAACAATGACAGCAACTACAAGTGATTTATATATCTGAATATTTCTGGCGATCTAGTCTTCTTAGAGTTTTTCACTCTAAACAAATGGAAATTAGATTAAAGCTCGCCCTATCAATGCCCTGCATAAATCACTTTTTTTTATTCCATTGTACTTGATACAGGTTGTAGTGGGAAGCTTCATTGCAGGAGGGAAGAAGCCAAAGCCAGAGTCAATTAGGAAGGAACCTTTGCCACCTCCACCCCAAATTTTAGGCTTTGGAGCACCTATAGCAGCAAGTCCCCCATCTGAAGGTGGTACATCGAGCGAATCTCATGATGACCCTGGTAGCCCAACAAATGAGACCGGCGGCAGCGGCTGCAACAACTCAGCTCAGCAGCATCTTCAAGTTGCATATCCATCACTCAGCTGGTCCAACTCAGCAAACTATTTCACTCATGACTGACATGAAACCGTCCATGTCACAATCCTTTCACTTTAGCAGTAGGAAGTTAATTTAAGATTAGCACCTCGAGTATATTCACTACTTTGGCACCCATGATAGAGGGTTTCTAGCTAAGACATTCTGAGCCATTTAACAGTTAGTTCTATTGTAGTTAGGTTAATGGTAATGGCCTTAGGTCTGTTGTTGTTGACATGTTTGTGTAGCAATTAGTAGTCATCTCCTTGTCTAGAATTTTATGCTCGAATTGGATTGAATGGTAAAATTTGTGATGATCATTTAAACTTATATGACATATGATATCCAAAATTGTCGTCGTCCTGTTGTCTGATGGAGCTATTCCATTTCTCTAGGCAATTATATCAAAAATAAAATATCTATCAACGTGCATGTGCGAAGTGGTTCTGGTCGATCCTCTGGGAAACAAATCACACAATCTTTTGATATTAGAAGACTGAAATCCACCACCTGTTTTGCTAAGTGGTACGGTTGAACAAATCTCAGTTGAGGAATTGCTACATCAAATCCACAGGAGCTTATTAGTATACGCAGTTTCCCCAGCTGAAAGCCAGCCTGACAGATCCCCTCTATGGATCCAGTGTTCAGCACCATTGAGATGGGGAACGATCACCTGGAGCCACCTCCCCTGCATCGGGAGCAACAGCAGATATCAGTCCCCTTCCTTTGGGAGGAGAAACCAGGCACGCCAAAGCAGGGATGGAGCTCCCATGCAGTGCCTTTGGTCTCATCTTCACTCCCATTCCCTGCAAAACTAGTGGTGTCTGTCCCATTTGATTGGGAAGAAAAGCCTGGGAAACCTCTCCGACTGGATCTCGTTGCTCTTCCTGCAACATATTCAGAGGATGACCATCTGAACACTACGAATATTAATGATATCTTTGGCGATGGCTCCGTCTGGAAAGCAAACTGGCAATCTGCGTCAGAGACAGATGGTCGTAGCAGGTCGAGCTCAAGTAGCAGCTCAACAGCAGAAAATGTGGCCACAGGCACTTCAACTATCAAATTGCTTTCCCTGCCAGCTTCACTCCGTGCAAGTTTTCTCGACAAGAACAATGGGAGAGACTGCGCTCGGGTTCGTGGAGATGCTACTCTGGCGAAGAGAACCTTAACCCTCCAGGAACTCATGTTGCTGAGTCGTCAATTGACCTGCAGAATGAATCAGATTGAGACCCAGAAAAGTGTCCATCCAAAGGTAGTTTTTGCTTCTCTCTAGTTGGTTTCATCTCTCAGATAATGGTGAGCATCAGAGAATTTCTAAATCATTTTAGACTAATGCTTGCAGATCACTAACAATCGAATTGATCATGACAGGAGAAGCTGAAGAGGAGTGTGCTTGCATGCCTCCCATTCATGATGGGCAATCAGAACGGGCCCTGCATTAACAGCAGCTGAACGTTCTTATAGTCAAATTGTCGCTTGAGATCACTCCAAATATCCGTATGAAGATGCATAAATGTCAGTGGGATAATGAAGTCCAATGTAAAGGGTTTCGAACAGGATTGTGAAGTGAAAAAAGTTGAAAAAAAAAAGTTGTAAACATGGTTTAAAGTTTATAGTTTAAGAGTAGTAATAAATTTCAAAACTATTTTTTTATTTTAAAATTAATATAATATATATGTAGTCATATAATTATATGCTATGAATTATACTATATAAAAAAGTTCTAAGGACATCTTCAACAGTTAGAGTTCTAAATAATTTTTTTTTTCATAATTCCAATATACCATATTAATCATATGAAAATTATTCAAATATCTCTGTTTGGTTGAGGGTTATCCTTAATAACCTTGATTATCCATCTAAGGTTATCAACGAAAATCCTGTTTGGTTTAGGTAATTAATTATTCTAAGTCAACAAAAGGGGCATGCAATCTAAAATCAAAAAATCTTGGAAAACTGAGATTTTTCTTGATTCCGGGGTTAACGAAATTTTTTTACCCAAAATATCCTTGAATAAGAGAAAAATGTGATAAAAAATAAAAATGTAAGGAAAAAAATAAAAAATATTTAAAATAAAATAATTTTTTAAAAAAATTAAAAATAGAAAAACATAAAAAATTAAAAAATAATAAAAAAAGGGAAAACAAAAAAAATAGAAAATAGAAAAAACGTAAAAAATTCAAAAAAATTAAAAAAGGTAAACAAAAATAAAAACATAAAGAAATTAAACAATATATAAAAAATAAAAAATAGAAAAAAAACATAAAAATAAGGGAAAAAACTAAAAAAATAAAAAACAAAAAAAAGGTAAATTTTTTTTAAAAAAATACAAAAAATGAAAAAAAAATGAAAAGAAATAAATAAAAATAAAAAGACACGTACAAATAAAGAAAAACGTGAAAAAAAAAAATAAAAAAACGTAGAGTTTAAAAATAATAATAATAATAATAATAATATATGGTTGGTTTTAACTTAAGGGTAATATAGTAAAATATTAAATTAAGTTATTTATTAAAACGTTCAAACAAACAAGTTTTGTTGCATTACCTAAGTTGAAACAAATAATATTTGGTTATATTTTATTCCTCGTAACCTTAGTTATGTGATTACTTAGTAATCGCATAACCAAGGTTATACATGATAACTTGAACCAAACCAAACACATACCAATAATTAAAGTTCTAAATAAGCTTTTTTATAAACTCATTCATAGTATAAGTTGCATGACTTCATGCATATTGCATCAAATTCAAAACAAAAAAAAATAGGTTTGTGTTTTCACTACTGCTCTTAAACTACAAACCCCAAACTTCACCTCTATAATGGTTTAAGACTTTTTATTCAACTGTTTAGATTTTAAAAACCTCTCATAAACCTTTGCATTGGAGATGTCCTAACCATTAGAGATGTTTCAATAGGGTTTAGAATATTGATGTGGCATGATGTGATATATTGGGATCATAAAAAAAAGTTTTCATAGAACTCTAATCATTGGAGATACCCAATAGTTAGAGCTAGCTTTTTTTATTATCCCAATATGTCACATCAATAATATAAAAGCTTATTAAAATATCTTAAATGGTTAAAGTTCTAAATAAGCTTTTTATGATCTAATTCATATCATGAATTACATGGTTTCATGCATATTACATCAATTTCAAAACAAAAGAATAGATTTAAGTTTTCACTACTACTCTTAAACAACAAACCTTAAACTTCAAACATCACCTCTACAATGGTTCAAGGCTTTTTATTCAGCTTTTTAAATTTTATAAACCTCTCGTAAACCTTGCATTAGAGATCCCTAAGAGCATCTACATCAGTTACCCTATCCAAAAAATTTTACACTAAATTTTAGATAGGGTAGCTAAAAAACCTTTGCATCAGTTACCTATTCATTCATAAATTTTGCATATATGACTCATGCTTTCCTAAATTTAAGGAATCAATTTCATTCCTTAAACATTATAGATGAGAGAGAAAAAAATAAAGAAACTGATATATAATATAGTGAAAAGTGGATATCTAATTTTAATAAAGTAATTTTTTTATCCTAAATTATGTATTTTAAATAAGGAAATTGGTGTGGATGCTCTAAGAATATGTCTAATTGTTAGAGTTCTAAATGAACTTTTTTTTATGATCCCAATATACCACATCAATAATATGAAAATTTATTAAAACATCTCCAATGATTAAAACACTAAATGAGTTTTTTTTATTCAATTCATAGCATGAGTTACATGACCTCAAACATGTTATATCAATTTTGAGTTAAAAGAATAGATTTTAATTTTTACTAGTACTTTTAAATTATAAACTTCAACCCTCACCTTACAATAGTTTAAGACTATTTGTTTAAATTTTTAGATTTTACAAACCTATTATGAATCTTGCATTGCATTGGAGGTGCTTGTTTAGATGTTTGACTTATTATGAAAATGATGTGATTTTAATTCAGGGTTTCGTGCCATTTCACTTTCTTAATTATCTATCTAGCTACTCAACCACACTGAATTTAATTGATAGCCAAGGGTGCCGTAGTAGAATATTTAGATTAATATCTAGACATTCATAGTTTAAATCCCAACTATAGTATATTTATAGAAAATTTTCCTCTAAATAGAGGGCGTAATCAAAGGATGCTGGACTTCTGGACTGGTCACCGCGTGCACTTCCCGATTTACCCGGTGGCCGATGGGAAACTTCCGTGGGACCGGACCAGTCACCCCAGGAATAGTCAATGAGGCTAACTAGGATTATTATTTTATCCACAGGACTATGTGTTGGTGTGGGAAGTATCCAATGATCAAACCCAAGTTTTGATAATGGCAAAGAGATTTAAAGTTAAGATTATTTGTTATCTAACGTGCTTGAATGAGGTTTCAAGAAAGTCCTAACTGCGGTTAGGCAGGTGGAAAATCCTAAGGGGTGGTAACCTTAGGTCCTAGGGGGTGACAACCCTAGGTGAAGGAAAATTCTAATGGGTGGTAACCTTAGTGTTGGGGCAATTTCCCTATGTCAAGTTTGACCAGTTTGACTAAGCTTGAGTTGAGTCAAGCTTGAGTCGGGGGTTGAGTTTTGATATTTGATAATATATGGAGATTGCTAGGGCAATTGTTCGGTTGACAATATAAGGAGATTGTTGGTGCAATCGTCCGGTTGTGGAGATGGTCAAAGGGTTGACCAGGTTGATGAGAATACAAGTCAAGTAGGTCAATGTTGACAGGAGATTTGATTGAGAAAGTCCTAACTGGAGGTTAGGCATTTAGAAAGTCCAAGTGTGATCTTGGCAAGGAGAAAGTCCTGGTGAGGAGCCAGGCAATTGGTAGACATTTAGAAAGTCCAAGTGTGATCTTGGCAAGGAGAAAGTCTTGGTGAGGAGTTAGACAATTGGTAAGTCCAAGCATGTAGTCTTAGCAAGGTAAATCCAAGTGTAACTTGGCAATGAAAACCCGACAACTAGGATGAGGCCGAAAGAAGCTCTTGAAGGCAAGACGTGAAGGATAAGGAGATATTTGAGAGACGCAAAGCTGATGGAGGAGGCTAGAAGACTAGTTCGAGGTTAGTCAGGTGTGGCCGAATGCTAAGTATGGAGACTCAACAAGTCACGGTTGACCGGGAGTTGGGTTTGGGACTTTGGACTTGAGTTTGAGTCAAGTTCAGAGTGTTCAATTGATCGGGCGATCGATTGAACAAGGTCCAATTGATCGATAGATCGATTGGACTGTACTGCGATTATGGGAAGGCCTAATCGATCGGCCGATC
>JBBMJZ010400124.1:0-29677 GCA_037833815.1 Zingiber zerumbet
AAACAAATGCCTTTATATATACATAAGAATATGATACAATGAGTCCATACAACAATCATCAAATGATTGGCTCTAGGACTCTAACTAGCACAAGAAATATTAAAGAAGAAGCAAGAAGGAAGAAGCACTAAGAAGCATCGAAGAACCAAGAAGATAGAAGCACCAAGAAGAACCAAGAAGCATCAAAGAAGCAACAAAGAAAAACTAAGAAGCAAGAAGGTAGAAGCACCAAGAAGCATTGAAGAACCAAGAAAGATCAAAGAGGAAGCAAGAAGGCAAGCAAGAAGCCAAGAAGCATGGAAGAATCAGAACTCACCAGTGGTGCAAATTCTTGCTTCTTTGAGTTTGATGCAGGGAGATTAGGGCGCCAGAGAGATTCCAGCGAGGCGTGCAGAGAACAGTGGAAGGGTGGACTAGAACGAACGCAACGACACTGCTTTTTGCGGCGGTAGAGAGATGTGCAGCGAGACTAGGGTGGAGTTGTGGAAAGAAACATAGTAGTTTTGGGCTTTTGGACCATAAATAATTATAGAAAAAAGGGTTTGGTCCAAAACAAAAAAAATCGGTTTGGTCTAAGCAGCGCCTAGGCTGAACGGACCGCCTATTTGGCGCCTAGGACCACACATAAATAGTACCGCCTAGTTTGGCCGAATAGGAGATTTTTAGTTCGGCTAGGGGCCACCTAGCGCCTAGGCCTAAATCTGTAACATTAACTTTACAATCCAGAGAGTAGATCATTATATTGATTGGTTGATTTATATAAATTCTACTTACTAAATTAGTGGAGTATATTCAAATTAACCAATAAACTTTTATGATGAATCACCTAATCCACAAAGTGTGCACCAGACTTCATAAGGAGATCTATAAAATGACAATTTAATGCATTTTGCATAAGGAAAAAACACATATGATAAGCCTTTCTTTAAAAATCTCTTCTTTCATAAATTGATTTATAAATAACTAGAAAGATATATTTTGCATAAAATAAATAATTTATTGTAAAAAAATAAGAAAAAAAAATGAATTTCCATGGAAAAAGTGAGGATTTTTTTATCGACGAATTAAAAAATAAATATTTTTTTAAGAGGTTAATTGAATTATCTTCTATATTTGTGTACGAGATAAACCCATCGTTCGATGGTACACGTCCTGTTCGTGATCGGAGAAGAAGCAAGCGAAGAAACCAAGGGATTGTTAACTAGCAATGGCGGCGTGCGCATCTCCTATTAAACCACGCTTTTTCTCCTCCTTCTTTGGCGATCGCCTCGCCTGCCCTCACGTACCCCTTCTCCGCCGCAACGCAGGTCCACACCCCCTCCTTTACTCCCTAACCCTACGCGATTTCTTCCTACGGTCCTTGCAACCATTTTGCTCGCTCTGTGATTCCTTGTTACCCTTTTTCGTGAGATTTTATAGTTTTCTGGAAGTAGAAAGCTTGGCACTTTCTTCGTCACTGGGAAAACTATAAATTTTTGTGTGATCTTAATCGGGCGAAATATGACGGTGAATCATGAATTTTTATTTTGTTTTCCCTGTACATTTGGGAAGGTCGATTGATGAGGCACCTGTGGATTCATGATGATTTATGGGCTTGTAATATGATGGAAAAATTTTGTATGTATATTCTTATAAACATACTGGTTTGCATATTTACCACATCAAATTTTAATTTTTCAAAAATATCATTGTTAAACGTAAAATCTTGCATAAATGCCATCAAAGATTATTTCTTCTTTATAAAAGGAACAAGATAGTTTTGATGGACAATATTTCCCATAACTTAAGATTATATATTGTGTTTTTATATTTATTCGTTCATTGTTATTCTGATTATTTTTTATGTATTATGTTTATTAATATTTTCAGATTACATTTATACATTTTAGAATGACATTTGAATGCGGAAGAAAAATCAAATTGAAATAAAATGTAAAAAAACAGGAGATAAAAAAAAGTGAAATACACAATTTTTAAATTCTAATTACCAATAAGAACATTTTGGGTATAATTTTAACCAAACATCATTAACATAAGTTTAATTCAAACTATTGGTACTTATAAGAGATTATAGATTTGAAATTACATACATGCAATATTTAAAATTGTAGTGGTAAATATGCTATTTCAATATTTTGAAAGGGTACGTAAACATTTTGGCAGGACATGGTTCGTGTGTATACCAGTTAGCATTGTCATCATTTTCTCGTCCTACTGCTCTTACTATGTTTCATAATCCTATAAAAGAAGTATTTAAATCATTGTTCTCGATGACAACCTATGTATGACAAGAAGGAAACCAATGAAGATTTTTTGAAGCTTCATCTATACTATGTTCTCTGGTGATGACATTCCATTTTGTTTTATCTTTGTTACTAACATTTTCAAAATATAATTTACAGGAATTAGGAATTCATCAATCCAATTCTCAAGGACTCTCTATAACTTAGCTGACATCTTATTCAATAAAAGGTATTTTGCTAAAGTGCCTTTCTTTCTCCTTCTCTGTTTTTTTTTGGGGTGCAAATCAATAGAAAAATGGCATCTATGGAGCAATAGGTATAAGTTGTTAAAACGAGACAATTTCTCAGATTTGCCTCCAAAACCTCTAATGTTTAATAAATGTGATTTGGCATAAGATATTTTCTTTTAAGCATTTAGGCTTTTTTATTACAGTCATTCTTTCTTTGTAAAGGTACACTGTAATTTGGCATTTTTCTATGCCACTGCTGTTGTGTTATCATCTCTTTCATATCAGCAAAATATACAAGGGCAGCCCGGTGCACGAAGCTTCCTCAATGTGGGGTCCCGGGGAAGGATCCATTGTACGCAGCCTTACCCTACTTTTTGCAAGAGGCTGTTTCCAGATCAGCAAAATATATAAATAAAATAATAAAAGAAAATCTTGGTTAGTTGGTTTCTTCATGAAAACTAGCAGATACTTGTGAGATGTTCATTTGCAGTATCTCTTGTTCCATATAACCTTAATCAGTTATCTCAGCAGTATAAAAGTAGTAACTTATTGTTTGCTTTGATTTTTAGTTCACTCAATATATGTACATACTAGTATTTTCAATATTCAAGTTTGTTTGGTTAACTTGTTTTGTTTGGCTTCTCATACTTTTAATTTAGGTTTTGCATCATTCTGTCTTGTTATGCTGACAGTTTAAGGAATTAGAAAAGACAGATTAACTAAAAATTTGTGTGAGGCTTACACGCTACCAAGCAGATGTTATAGATAACTGGATCTGGTTGAGTTGGATCATAACTGAGCTGGAAACATATTAAATCAAGGCACAGTCCAAGTTGAGACACTTAAGTTCCATATCTAAGTTGAATTTTTAGGTTTTCCTCTCCTAATTCAACCTCGATTGATCAATACACTTGGATGATTGTGTCCGTGGTTTGAGTTCTACCCTGTAGCTATCAACTAGGGTCAGACAACACTTACAATGGGTGGTTTATTGCATATTGTCGAGGGGAAATTGTTCCTCTCCAAGGAACTCTAGGTAGCCCCCATCTGCCTTTTATATTTATTATGACAAATATAGTATTACAAGTAGGTCCTCTCCCCTTACATATTTTACAAGGGTTGCCCATAACACATATCTTGTTTGATTAAGCCTATATTTCATTATCTGTAATTCATGGATGTTTTCTCAAAGTGTTTATTATATTTAGCAAGAGAAAAGATGATTGGGTAAACAATAAATACAAGCGTCTGCAACCGGGAAAAATTTCTCCTCCTCTTGCTGTTCCAGATCACATAATGAAGCCTCCATATGTAAACTCCCCTCAGTTTCCAGGTATTGCTAGGGGACCAGAGATTCACGATGAGAAGGGAATGGAAGGCATGCGAGCATCTGGAAGGCTTGCTGCAGAAGTATTGGAATATGCTGGAACACTTGTTCAGGTGAAGATTACTATTCTTGTAACATTATCAATTCTAGTTAACATATTCAACTTATAATAGAATATATTTTCTATTCAAATGAAGTTTAATACCAACTAAGTTGTTCATGATGACTAGAACTAAGGTTTAGTTCCTTTGTACTATTCCTCTCATTTAACATCCATAATCTCCCAACTATATGCTGTCAACTAATGGATCTTTTTATGTGTTTGTGTGTCACTGCTAAAGATCTTACTGAGTCATGAGAGAATAGATTAAAGATAAATTATTCTTAATAAGGAGGCTGATTGTCAAATCCTTTATTTGACTGTTGAACAACATACTTTTTCTGAGTAAGATTGCACCTGAAGTTTGAGATAAATATTATTGCTCCCACTTGATATCACATTTTTGTTGATCAAGACACAAAAAAGTCTCTAAAAAGATTTTATACCTTTTATTTATTCATAAAATAGATGGAATTATTGTAAAAAATCATATTAAGAAAAGACTGTTGCATATCCTTGAAGTACATGCATTCAGCTTTATATGCATTATGTATATAATTTCAAAGCGCACACTAGAGTGTAATATGTGAATGATGGGGTTGTCGTTTATTTAGTTCAATGCTCATATATTAGATTGGAATAGTTTGTTGCCTCTTTTAGGGTGACTAAAGTTTACTCCTTTTTTGTTGAGGTTGGTGATTATACTAATATTTTCTTTGAAAGACTAAGACTTGACCGTCTTGCTTGGGTCATTTGGAAATTACAATGTCTTATCTTGTACAAGAAGTTTTTTGGAACTACCATCACTGCAAAGTTTTAACTTCCAGTTATTCTTTAGAGAACTCAAATGCATATCTATTCTCAGCCAGGCACTATGACTGATGATATCGACAAGGCAGTACACCAAATGATAATTGAGAATGGAGCATATCCTTCACCTCTTGGCTATGGCGGTTTTCCAAAGAGTGTTTGCACATCAGTAAATGAATGTATCTGCCATGGGATACCAGACTCCCGTCCTCTTGAGGTGCTGCAATTTAGTGTTTAACTTTTATATTGTTCCCCATTGTTTTTATAACTTGTTTCTAATCTGGATGCCAGGATGGTGATATCATCAATATTGACGTTACTGTATTTCTGAATGTAAGTTTTGAACCATTAAGTCTTTCTATGTTTGTAGATCCATAGTTCGCTGTGATGTCCGTGATAAATTTTGATATTGTCTGTCCACTTGTCTCACATCTCATTTATTGCTGCTAGTCTATGCATGGTTTTATTTTGCATTGTTGAGCTTGAAACCATGTGGTATACTACTGATAACATATCAGCCAGGATGATGTGGAACCATTATTCTTAAGTTGTATGACTTTTTAAATTATTATAACCATAATGTACCATGGAGTCCAATTTTAATATACACAAACTTGAATCAGCAGGATCCCTACAATTGATGCAGGTCCTGTGGCCATGTCGTTGCTGTCCTACTATCCACTGTTTCCTTATGGGATAAGAGATTGACGATCTATACTGTAGGCTCTATTGTAGCCTGCACTCTTGATGTGCAAGTAGGCCCTAGCCTTAGTTCATACTCTAGTATTGTTGTTGAGCTTCCTTGTCACAACCCAAGGATGAAAACTGAGCTTATAGGACACACTGATCAGGGATTTAAGATGTACTGATCAATGCATAGATCAATGCACATTTTTGGAAATCAAGCATATTTGAGCATAAAGAAACCAAATTTTGACTTTTTTTTCTCCTAATTGTAACTATATTTGAGCACGTGTGCCAATATAATGGTTTAATTTTATAAAAAAATTCATCATGTTAGAATTTCTGAATTTTGACTGCTTTCAAGTTGTTAAGAACTTCCATGTTTCCATTTTTTTCATTCATGATTGGAAGTTAAAAGGCTAATAAAATAGTTTAATTATTTTTTAAAGTTTTCACTGTGTTAGGATATTCAAATTTTGTGTGCTTTCCAAGTTGTTTAGGATTTCAGGTTTGCATTCTTTCAGTCACAGTTGGAAGTTAAAAACATTATATTAATGGCCAAATAGGGAGTGACCAATTTCTGATATGGCATCTGTGATCAAATAGGAGAAGAATACATCTAGTAGTATCATGTCAGACCTCATTCTCATAGAACCTAAGATGGTTTAGTTTATTCCCAGCTATCATTTTAGGTAATTGTTGAATCTTGAATTGTATTTGCTGTATAGTGTGCTTGGTTCTGTGATTTATTGACAGTTGGGGCATTTCAGTATTTAGCCATTATTGTTGATGGAGCATACATGTTACATTAATGAGTGTAAGCTCTGACCTTGTAGCTGATATTTACTTTGTACCCAACTTTTATGGCCACGTATTTCATCTTCTGTACATGTACGAACAAATATACTTACAGTTTTTTTATTTCTCATTTTCAAGTTTCATTTTTTTTCTTTTTCATATATAAGTTTCCAGATTATCTTACAGAGACTTAATATGCTGTGTAGGGCTATCATGGCGATACTTCTGCCACATTCTTTTGTGGAAATGTTGATGAGGATGCAAGGCAGCTGGTTGAGGTAAATTGTAACTTGCAAGAATCATTTTTTTCATCAGTTGGTGGAAGAGTTACAATCATTTAAAATAAATTTATGTTCATCTTGGGTTTCATCATATTGTTGAATTATATTTTATGCTAATCCTGTTTTCAGTTTTTAATGCTCCTTCTAGATTGCTGCTATTGCATAATTCATGCTTTTATTAGACGAATTCACTTACTGTGATTGTTGCTACAAATTTGAATTAATTAGTTGGAGTATGATTAGTATTTAATGAAGGTCTTTCAGGTAACAAGAGAGTGTCTTCTCAAAGCAATATCAATATGTGCACCTGGAGTGGAGTACAATCGAATTGGAAAAACAATACAGTATGTACCTCATAAAATCTTTATCTTCAGTTGTTGCAATTAATAGTGGGCTTATTGTTGCACGCATCATGTTTTAGAAAAGGACACTAAGGTTCCAGTTACTTGGATGGAGGATACGATGGAGAGGAGGGAAAGTAACACAGATGTACATAAATGATGGGTATTTATATGTAATGTGAGGCTTTCCCTTGTCTCCTCATCTTCCATCAGAGCAATCACATATCCTAAGAGAGAATAAAATATCATAGTACCTCATAAAAGTTCATATATGTTGAGAAGAACCAAATTAAATGTATGGGTGCACACATTTAAAACACCTATCCAATCTGATAATATTACCAAATGTTAGATTTGTGGTAACAAGTAATGACACATGCAGATTCAAACTCAAAATTGCCAATTTAATATGATAGTAAAGTTGATTGAATGACCACCTAGTTAAAAAATCTCGAGTTGTATTATGGAGGGAACCAATTTTATATGTTGTAATCTTTAAGATATGTCATGTTCAAGTATTGTAAACAATTACAAAGTTCAGTATAATCATTTTTTTTTCTTGCTTGCCTTCTCAAGTACTAATTAGTATATGAAACTGGCAAATGAATTATATGTTAACTATTTAAATTTTGTCAAGTGATCATGCAGATAAGTTTCGATTTGGCGTAGTTCGGCATTTTGTTGGTCATGGTGTTGGACGTGTATTTCATGCCGATCCTGTTATTCTTCATTATAGTAAGTCTTTTAACTCAGTAACACTCATATAAAGTTACTAAGTTGACCTATATTTATACCATGCACAACGAATATAAATGTCCTCAAAAACATAATCATGTTGTTTTCTAATTGTATATACACATTGGAGATAAATGGCCAGTAGAAATTGAAATTGAGTTTTTTTTATCGCATCAAGCCTTTAACCTTGTAAATTCCAGTGGGGTAAATGTATTCTGGACCTGGTGTTGGGTGCCTTACAAAATCAGTTAATCACAAGAAGAACAATGGCAAAGCAACCTTCCAATTAAAGAAAAAATCGATGAAGTCAAAATCATTAATTGACTGCCCATTGTCCAATCAAGAAACTTATAAGATTGTTCCCACGGGATGTCCGGTTGGCTAGAGGGTAGTATATTTGCTACAATGGGACAGGGATCAATTCTTGATCTCGATGGGTGCTTGCACTAGGGGAAAAACCCCTTCCACCCTCTAGCCACTTGACGGTTGGCTATAAGCTGACCTCGTGATTTACCTCCCTTCACATAACCTAGGATGGGCTATGAGGAGCGCTTGGGTGAGCGTAATCACCTTTTTGCTACAAAAGAAACTTATAAGATTGCCCCCGTGAGTGTAGCCAAGTTGGTACTCGAGCAGGGCTTGCCAACGGCGAGGCATGGTTTGATTCCTGGCAGGTGCAAATACTGCTTCGGGTTAGTTCGTGCCCCTTGTCTAGGAAGGTCGCTCGACTAAATAAGCCCTGGATGATTGACCCCTTTCCAGAGTGTGTGGGGTGGCCCTGGAGGAGTCGCTAAGGTGATGCCTTCACCTTTTGCCAACAAAGAAACCTATAAGATTGCCACTCGGAATGACTCCTTCTTAGTTTCCCAAGCCTCTAAGGATCGAGTCTCTGTTTCGGCTAATTAACGAATGAATTTCCTTTAATGGGTGGTTGATCTAAGAAGGATGGGTTGATGGGTCGTTGAGTGCTTCTTGATTTACCTGGTGGCCGGTAGAAAACTTCCATGAGGTTGAGCAGTCACTCTAGGATTAGTCGACGTAACTTGGATGCCTTGTGCCAACTAAAAAAAAATTATGACATTGCTGCATATGTCTAAATATGTAGGATTGTTTTATTTTTTTAACATTTGAATTGGGAAATATTAGTAGATAATCTACTAGCTATTGCATAACTTCTCTTAAAGTTTCTTCTTTAAATTGATTTATCTGTTTGATTTTTCATTTGTCATCTTAGTCCAGCCTATATGTAAGATTGTTAAAATATATACATAATATATCAACTATTTCTTAAATGCTTCCGTATGTATTCATAGTTTCATATACAGGAATACCAGTTGTTCAATAAAGCACGAAAACTGAAGTGAGAATTTATTCTCTAGCCTATGCAATAGAAAGGCAGATTAATAAAATTTTGAATTAATGAATGAAAACCTTTAGCAGATAATACATATATTTCTTTATTGTGGTATCATGATCAGACCAGAAGATGGGAATCTTCTCTTATATCATTTTTAGTTGCAAAACCAGAAATGATTACTCGAGTAAGCAATCAAGATAAGCTACATGTTGAGTATCATGAGGCTAAATTGGGTAGGAGGCTCAGAGCAAATTCGGTAGGGGAATAAGAATAATCTCCTTCCATTACTATTTTCATTGGTCAAGTAATATAAGTTATTTTTACTCTGTATATCTCTAATCTACATGTTCAACTTTACTTAAAGAATGAATGATCAAATTTTGATTATTAGGACTTCTTATCATTTCATATTTGAAAGAAAATTTTGCCTTTTCTATTGCATAATGTATAACCAAAAACCTACTATGGGTCAAATTAAGATTTTTTTTTTATCAATTTTCTTACTTATCAGGAAATCGAGAATGGGGGCGCATGCAACTGGGTCAAACATTTACTATAGGTACCTTACAGTTTCTATCTCGCTGCTTTTAGTAATTTCACGCAGAAGATATTTATTATCTTTTTTTGACATGATCTACATCTAGAAAAGGAAATGTAAATACTGCAAGTGATCAGTTTGGTGAAAGCCATAGATCGGACTTATTCTGTCAGTACTCGTTTGAAGTAACGTGTATGTAGTATTTTTTATTCATTACTGAAAACTTGTATATTACGAGTTAGTTTTGAGAACTGGATTCTATGTTTAAGCATATAATAATGCAGCTTCTAACGAGCAAAGACAACATGATTGAAGGAAAATTTGATGATAGTAGATTGTCAAACCATGGAAATCAACATATCC
The DNA here is from genome assembly GCA_037833815.1 of Zingiber zerumbet. Lineage (NCBI taxonomy): Eukaryota > Viridiplantae > Streptophyta > Magnoliopsida > Zingiberales > Zingiberaceae > Zingiber > Zingiber zerumbet. The sequence goes on from JBBMJZ010400124.1 coordinate 9,808, forward strand.
TTTGTCACTAAACTTGTGTTCAAAAATCAACCCTAAACTCTTATTATTCATTTATCTTCTTTTGTAGAGCCTATGCTTACAATTGGAAGCACAAAACCTGTGATATGGGATGATAAATGGACTGCAGTGACGGAAGACGGAAGCTTATCGGCGCAGTTTGAGCATTCCATACTGATCACTGAAAATGGAGCTGAAATACTAACCAAGGTATCAGGTATTGAACCTTAAAGGAATATTGAGGCTGAATTTTACTTGGAAGGACTGAAGAAAAGAAAGTAATGCAAAAAATGCATATGCAATTGAAGTGCAATATTATGACTCACACTCCTTCCATTCCAGCAAGTAAATCCAGCCTAGCGAAGGAGACGAACAGGGAAGACAATACATAAATAAATGTACACGAGTAATCCATGATTCTGTACAATTTTATGAAATTTTCTCTTGTTTATCTTTCTGTTGAAATAAATCAACCGGAGTGAAGCTAATCCAATTCCTGTATCACCACATCACATCTGTAGTAAAATTTATTTGATTGAAACTGTCATTCTAGTAGTATATCCAAAGATATGTATTCTTGGAATAGTCATGCAACCAGTTGTTATAGACCAAATTCTGTAATTTGATATTTGAGTAGAATTCTAAACTTGTCGAGCCTAGCTTACTTCAGTGTGTTCAATCATTCATTTTGTTTATTAAAATTGCTCAGGTTCGGGGTGTGTGGAAATATTGCTAGAGACCAGAGAACTTGTAGGATGCATTCATTATAAGAGTTATGGTTTCCTATGAGCATGTAAGCTGAATTTTGCCTCTCTTCTCTAACACTGTTGATACACAGGATTGAGGGTGATTTTGTATACTCCTTCAGTCATAACTTTTAGGTAATGTTGGAGCTTCCAGCGTAGTGTAGATGGTGGATGCATATCTCTGACGTAATAGAAAGGGGTCGATTCTCAGGAACTGACGAACTAAAGTTTATCCTACCATGTGTCTATGACATGTACCTATATCTACCTCCCTTCATATCCGTGGGGCCTGTATTAGGGGGTCGCTAAGGAGCGGATATATATATAAAAGGTGACGTTGGAAGATCCCAAAAAGAAAATTTTGAAATAGAATTTAAAAAATAAAACTTATATTGGTCTTTAAAATAATGTTCAATACAATAAAACGGACACTTTTATATAGGTTCACTTTCTTATTAAACGTAAAAATAAATATTAATAGTTGAAAAACACAATCTCATTAAATATCTATTAAACTACAGATTTTGATAAGTTGCATTCAAAATGTTTAGGATGTTGCTTGTTCAATGAGAAATGAAGTTTGGGCTTATTTTTTTGCTGGTGATTTTTTTTTTTAAAAAAAATGCAACTTAAAAATATTATTTTCATTTCCATTTAATTTTTAATTAAAATCGATAAGTATTTTATATAACAATTTATATCTTAGGCGCATAGATCTACATAACACAAGGTAATTAATTTAAATAAAATTAAACCTTTTATATAAAAAAAAATCCTCAAAGTTAACAATGAATCTTGAACTAAATCAAACCAATAGGCATCCAAATGAATTCTTTGGTATAGATTCTGTGAAACCTAAAGGCAAAGTTATCAATGGAGGAGGGGGGATTAGATTCCTTTGTTCTAATCTATGCTTTTCATTATTGTTTCTTTTTTCAAATCATGGATTCAATCCATTAATCAAAGAGTCTTGAGCCAACTGTTGTTCAAAATTTACAAAATGATATTTTTCAGTCTAACTAAAGTTCCTTTTCTGAATAAGCTATTCCTCATAAAACAAATTTTTCTTGCTAAAATTTGTACTGCATATGGGATTTATTTGATCAATATTATGATTATAACTTCCTAATACAATGATTTGCATAATAAGCAAATTAACTCGTCAATTTGTTACGTTCTACTACTTACCTAAATACTTAAACTTGTCTAAGTTAGTAGTAGATCACTCATTTAAAATTATAATATTTATGTTAACCCTTCACTCATTTAAGTTTGTATTTTGTATCAAAATACAAAATCGGACGAATGATGCCTAATCAACGACATGTCAAGCTTAATGGTGGCAATACCATCATGCTAATAGCCATTTCGAACATTTGATTACACCATCATGGAAGTTTATAAAGCTTTTATAATAGCTTATATAGCTCACAATGTGAAACTAAACTAGGGTGTCATGGTTTATCGCAAAAAATTTGATCGTCAATAAAGATTGAAAGTTCAATTCATGCACGTAAATTATATCTCAAGAATTAGTACACTTGAGAGGAACAAAAGACTATAAGATTAATTATATCAAAAGGAAGCTTTTTATTATGATTTTACAAATTTGAGACTATTAATTTATCACTTAAGATATGCCACTTGAAGAGGAACATAACTCATATTCTTGAATCAATCACATGAAGGGAAAAGCAAATTAACACAACTTTGACACATGAATACTTACAATATTCTACATGCAATTAATACTTAGTCATTCAATTTATAAGTTTTGTGACCTACTCCGGGGCTATGACCAGGCGTTGAGGGTCGAACATCTTCTATAGTGGAAACGATCTCTAGATGATTAATTGTCTTGCCTTTGTACACCTTCACTGCCTCTCTAGCCATGATACCTTTGGCACTTTGAGGTTCAGATTGTTTGAATGCTTTTGGTTGGTGCTTTCTTGTTGCCAAATGCCTTGCCTCACTTGAGAAGAATGCTTCGCTTGCGAAGATCAATGTGATGACAAGGAAGGTAATCCCTTTTGCGGCCTTCATCCTTGCAATGGCAAGAGATGTTACTATCCTTGGCATTGAAATCCTCCATTCCATCTCTACAAGGCTATTTATAGTGATGTAAAGTGTGAGTACAAGAATATAAAAGCAAATTTTCATGACTTCAAATTTGACATTATAGTTTTCATGTACTAATTTATCTCTTATTATCAGTAACAACTTTTTTTTTTCAAATCTAAGTGTTTGGTTAGTATTTTCAGTGTGTTGTTTTCGAAAAACAAAATATAATCAAAGAAGAAATCGACAGAGAAATCTCTTGCTAAACATTTTGAACTAATTGAATCATTTTAAAATCGTTGAAGCTCAAAAATTATACTGAATATATTCTACAAAGAATAAAAAAAGAGAGAGAATAAAGAATAAATGCTCAACAGTTAAGAGAAACTTTCTTGAGGCCTAACCTAACCATCCATTCTCACTTACTAATTAAAACCAAGATTCTAATGTTCAAAAGAAAATAATATCTTAAGAAATTCCTCATGATCTTTGAGGGAGAAGTCTTTGACCAACCAATTCTCTTTACAAAAGTGGTATCTTGAAATGATTCCTGCTTGTTGTGTTGTGACCATTCATCTGAAGACTTTGTACAAAACACAAGTTGTCATAGTGAAGAAAGGGTGGTTCTCATACATCAAGTAGTAGTCAAATGAGAACTTTCCCTGCTGTTGGGAGTATAAATTATTGAGCTTCAAATAGGATTTTCCTTGATGTGGTCAGATGAAATTCGGATTGAACAATGGCTTTGACTGGGGTATGTTGAGCATATCTTGTTTAGGGTAACTCAGTAGGCCGTATTTGTTCACTTGAACCTTGAGTGAGAATATTGTCTGATATCGCGACGAGGTTTCATATTTGCTGTTAAATTTTAAGAAATGTCCTAAGGTAATCACCTTATGATTTTACTATTTATTTGATAAATATAGATTCACTATTTGAGTACATATTATTTATTTGAATAGTCTTAAACTCATTTACTGAATATCCGCAATATAATTCATAGTATGAAAAAATTTATGATTGGATCACAACTTGTGATTATCTCTACATTTGCAATTATAAACGTATTAAAATTTTCCTAGTCGTCGAATTGGTGCATTCTGATATCATCAATTCTATATAAGACTAGCACGGGTTATATTCCTTGGTTTGGCCAAGTAGTTGTTTCTCACTAGCTGGAGATATTGGGATGTCGAGAGTTAAACATGGATACTAGTTATGGTAACTAGTTCATTGGAGTGACTTGCTGTAAGACTTCATATGGTTCTCTGCATATATGGATATATCTGTAAAGTTCTTACTGTAACTCGAGTGCAAATTTCCTTCAACTTGAGGTATACAAGTCATCTTGGTCATAAAAACTTATACTTTGACATCTTAAACAAACATCTCTTGGAGATGTGGACCCAAGATGATTGGGTATAAGTTGAAGTTCCTGAAGGTGTTTAGATAACCCACAGAGAATTCACCACTTCTTACGAGGAGACGTATACCCTATGACCACTCTCTAGGATTATTACTTAAAGTCTTTGACCAAAGCATCACATGTTAAGAGTATGAGACTCTTATACACATGTATGAGTAATTTAAATATGCAGAATTAAGAAGTATTACTTGGGCTAAGTGTGACGTATTCAACCTAGTGGGGGCAAACACATAGACCATGTCCTGAATCAAGTAGGTATAAGACGAGTGAAAGGAACGAAGCACAACTGACTATAGCTGATGAAGTTCAGAATTAGTTTTGAGATCAACTATGATTTTTCAGTTAATTAGGGATCATGATGTACTACTAGGTGTCACTCATGATCGTTCCATAATTAAATAGTTAATTATGGGCAATCATGATAAATCATAAACTTATTGGGTCACACGCACTGTGAGTCTCTAAGAGATGTAAAACAAGTTAGAGAATAAGATTCTCAGATCAAGAGATAAATGTTTGGTTGGATCGTACATAAGACAAATATGGAAATATTTGTCAGAACGAAAGCGCAGATGAGTCACATCTCTTATGAAAGAGTTGGACACTATTTGGTTTAATCATGAACCAACTTGATTTAGTTGTGAACCAAACTAAAGGATTAATGTGCTAATTTTTTGTTAAGACATATATAATGGGTTGGATTTGGATTTTCTAATCCAACTCATTAAAGAGAACTATATATTGATATGGTTAAGAGAGAATTAACATACGATTCATTATTGGCTTGATTACGTTTTAGAAACCTAAACCCAATACCTTTCTCTCCCTCTCACTCTCTCTTGCCGTTGACCACAACAAGAGGATCTCCTCTTGTTGCCGTGAGTCACCCAAAGGAAGAAGATCTTCCTTTTGCTTCTTCTTCCTCTTTTTGATCCTTCTCCTTCACTCATGGCTATTACCTTCCGAAGATGAAGCTTGTTTTCTTGGAATTGTTTTGAAGAGCTCGGCGTGAATATGAATAGAGGCAAGGTTTGATAACATCGCAAAAGGTTGATGCTCTTCTTATTACAGGTCACCCGTAAGATATACCTAGAATAATTATTATTTCATTTCATTTCATTTTATGATCTTGTTTGCGTGATTGTATCTTGTGTACGTGTGGTGTGTGTGATGTAATAAATTAGTTTATTTATCATTAAATCTTCCGCTGTACATGTTTACGAAACGTGTTTTTAACACACATCGTATCGGGCATATCCCAACATTTGCTTGCTTGAGATCGATTGGACATTGCATCAACAGGGAATGCTCTTGGCAATGCAATAACTATGAATTGATATCCAACTTAGTTGGAATCACCATGTGTTGATAAGACTTGTCCTATTTGACTTATTGGTAGAACAACAGATTTAATCAAGGTTTAGAATTCTAGTTGGGGCTGTAGTTTTAGTGACTGATTGGTGTGAGACAATTTCAATACTATGTCACAATGTTGATGCATTATGTCGGTGCTGACGAATAGAAATGCAGAGATGAAAAAGATGAAGCAACTATAGCTACAACTTTTTGGAGGAGTTATTCACAAATTGTTGCTCAGTCGATAGAAGCTATTCACAAATTCCTGAGTTGTTCACAAATTGAAAACACCATAGATCTTGTCCTCTAATTATGCCAACCAGTAAATAGCAAAGGCAACAACAATCATCAAGTCAATGGGACTCTTGAGCCACACTTGGAGGACCCTATAGATAACAAAGCTATGTCCTTGGCATTCTTGAAGTCTTCCTCTTTGTCTAACATGACCATCAAACCCCTCAACTCTTCCTTACAAGTTTTCAATCTGTATTCTCGGAGCAAATAATCTCATCCCAATTCTTTAATTTGCAATGGGCATCGGGTTCACAATCCACATACCTCATAATTCCTGCTTTGTGTTTGATTGAGTCTATCTAACACTCTTTCAATCCTTTCAATACTATATTTATCTTCATATTTAAAGGAGGAATATGGCCTTCTCTTCCAACAAAATTTTTCAGGCAATTAATGACAATGTTAAAAATGTGAACTCTCACCTCTAATATGAGAGTTGGTTGGAAGTAAATTAATTACACCTCTTAATTTACTCAAACATGGAAACTAAGGTGTAGCAAAGGTAGAGCCTACAAAACGTTTGTTTAATCCAATCTAAAAGCAAGTTATTAACTGAATTTTTATGACTGAAATTAATTGATCCAGCATCAGTGGTGGTTTGATCAATGATCAGTCTGTTCTAAAGAAAGAAAGAGAGAGAGAAAAAATATTAACTTTAGGGCAACTTCTATCCAAAGGTGCCATGAACTTGGGGACTGGTTAACTAAGTGGTTAGACAACCTTCTTCATTACATGCAGTTGAACTTCAACCACTTCTATGGTTCTCTAACTTGTGTTATTTTTTTTTTTTACTGGAAAATAACTTTTTTTCTCACCATCTTTTGTGTTAGCCAACTCTGCTTTCTTTTCTTGGAGCATGAGGTACATGAAAAGGCTGTAAAGGATGTCACCTTTTTGGACTTCTAGTGCACAAAGCTCAGTCCAAATTCAAGTCCTTTTTTTCAAAATTATCAAATGGAACTCCTCCTCCTTCAAGTAAAGGTGACTAAATGGAACCAGACCAATCCAAATCATAGTTTGGTTTTAGATTATCTCATTTAAATTAAAAATAACAAGATTAAATTCCAACCTTTAATCCTTCATCAAAATTCCACCTATTTTGCATTGTAAAACAAGAAAACAACTTGGGACATCATGTTTAGAAACTCGTCCTCCCTTTTTCCTTCATCAGGGACATCAATAATTCCACCATTATTATTTTCTCTTTTTTATTTTCAAATATAAAAAACAGGTGTTTTAAAAGTGGATTCTTGGAGGAAAGCAATCATTAAATTCTCCTTATCAATAATTAATCACTTCCATGTAATGACAAAAGCTCATTGTCACATTGGTTATCTTTTTTCTGAACTAGGTATCAGACATTATCTTTGGCCAGGTTGTCTCAGCTTAATGATTTGGCCATCTACTCTTCTCAAGAAGGAACAGCTCAAAGTGTAAATGGTCAGCTATTTTTTAAAAAATAAAAAATAAAAACCACATGCCTACATTTAAAACAAAGAAAAAACAAAGACATTGCATCAAGATCTTGAGACTCTTTGACTTCACATAGGAATTATTATTCTTTTGCTATATTTAATTGAGAATATTAGTGCCTATTTAATGTCAGTTGTTTAAATTCAATTATTAGATGGAGCAAATTCAATTATTAGATGGAGCGATATATGTAGGGTCGGTTGCGATAGAAGGGAGTGAATGACATTCGTTCTTTATTTGTATCATTTTTGTCTATAGAATAGTACGCGGTGAAATATATAAAGATAAAACAATCAAGACAAGTACACACAAAATTTACGTGATTCACAACTCCTAGAGTTGCTTGGTCCACGACTATGCCTCAAATGCAAACACTAAGACTTTCTTCTAGACATATTATACAGATGGAGAAACCTTTTACAGATTTATCAAACACACAAACAATTAATTTCAGCACTACTCAATACTATTGTTACAAATTATTAAAATGTTGATCTCCTCTGAAAATCCTGAATACACAACACTCATCTTGGAACAACAAGGATGTCAAGAGCACGGAATGAGTATCTGAATCCTATTGTTACAAACCTTGAACCCAAGCTCAAAGGTTATTTGTTACTGAATTCTAAGGTTTCCTATATCAATTTAGTCCATATCCAAGTTGAGCGCGCGAAACCTACATGTTAGGTCAAACTCGCATCCGTGCCATGCTCTAGCTTGCCCTATGTTGGATCATTATATCTAAACAGTAAGTCGCGACTTAGGTCCCTATGAAGTCGTGCCAACTCCTATCTTGTTGTTCATGAGCATGCTCCTTGTAAAAATTATTGACTAAACCACTCAAACTTTCTAAGTAAATTGAGATCACACACTACGAACATCTAAAAGAAAGAGAGAATATTTGTAAAAAAAGATCATCTCTTGAGCACCTTCTCAAGGTCAATATATCTATAAATGATTCAACAACTATCTTTGCATATACGAATTAATCCACTTATTAAACATTATCAAAATAATTTATTAGCTAGTAAACAAATATGGGCACTTAAAAAATTAAAAGGGTGTCTCGTTTTTTGTTGAACATTCATTTTATTAAAAAAAAATCAAAAGAACACTCCACTTTTAAGAATACTTTTATTTTCAGTACTATAGTTGTTATAATATGTAGCAACTACTTAGTAGCTACTACAGCATATAACAGTTAAATACTGTAAGTAATTGTTAAGTATGTGTAACAACTACTTAGTAGCTTTTATAACTATTTTAAAGTAATTTTGATAAATTTAAACAGTTTGGATCAAATTTATAAAGAGTTTTTTGATATAATAGTATTTGAGATTTAGGATTTAGTATTTAATATTCAAGATTTAGCTATAGATCATATAATTGTATAATAGCTATGTACTTAGTAGCTTGTACAACTATTTTAAAATGATTTTGACCAACTTAAAGTCATTTTTATAAAATTTAAACAATTTTGACAAGTTAATAAAAAGTATTTTTTTATATAATAATATTGTGATTTTGATTAAAATTAAATAATTAATTTTTTTACGTTGTAATAATTGTTAGTAGCGACCACAACAATATTGAAAGTTAGGAAAATGGAGCACCCTTTTGATTGATTGATTGATTTAAAAAAAAAAATGTCCACCTAACGATTTAATAAACATGAGGCGTCCTTTTAAACTTTGCCCAACAATATCATCCGAACTAATTAGAAAACAATTAAAGATTGCCTCAAGTAGAAATAGAAGAATTTCAAATTCATTATATTATTAATTAGTATCAGTGATGACTAATATACTTTTTGTTTGGTCCTCCTATATAATCCAAAATGATAACATCAAATTTGCTTGAGTTGTTGAAGGCCACACTAGCTAGTCTACATCTCAAAGTCCTTATTTACTCTTTCTTATCCATTTTACATGAGTGAAGCTACAAATTAGTAGTTATAAAAAAAATAATTAAAAAACAAAAAGAAGTATAGGTGTGCACAATCATCATTTGTAGTTACGTTGATTAATTAACAACTAATTAACAGCTTGGCCTATTTAATTCCACTTACCAAATTCGATAGGATAGTTAAGCCATGCCCGCCCCCTTTAATTAGTATGGCCTGTTGTGGTCCCCACCAAATCCAATCTAAGCAAATTACTAATTAATTAAACGCCAGAACGTGGCTCAACTAATTAAAATTCTGTTTTTATTTTTTAAAATGAAATAGCAAAACCTTGAAGTCTCGGAAAATGAAAATACATGGAAAAATAATGTGAAAGGATAATAATAATAATAATAATAATAATAATAATAATTGGATCATGGGTGGTCACAAGAGTAGTCACGTGAGTGGGATTTGGACGAGTTGGAAAACTGGCTGTCTCCACTCGCTCGAGCACATGCACATCACTTTTATTCTTTTGTTTTTTTAAGCCTTTTTCGAATTGGATCTACATGGTGCCATAAAATTTGAAAAGAAAAAAAAGACATACTAACTAATTAAAATTGAAATGGTTAGACAATCAACCTAAAATATTTAAAAATTAGTCAATTAAAATTATACTGTATTAAATTCAATTTATTTATTGAGATGATATAAATTGATAATCTCAGGCTATTAATGGGGGCTAGTTTTTGCTAAGTGCTCAGTACAAACTAGTCGAGCCAACAAAGAGACCGAGCAGGCAGATTGACGGAGCGAGTAATATATGCGACTGGGTTGTGTAGTAGATCAGGTAGAGCCAACTGAGTGGTAGATTAGTAGAGCGGGTAGAGCGCGCCATGAGGTTGACTAGCCAAATGATAGAGCAACCAAGTGCGAATGATTCGCAGATCAAATAGAGAGTCCGATTAGGGTAGAGCGGCCAATCGGGTAAAGTATAGCAACTAACCGCGTTGAGAAGTTGAGCAGTCCGAGAGGCCGAGCAAATGTACGGCCGAATTACTCAGCAAGTGAGTCGTTGAGCGACCGAACGAGTGTGCAATCAAGCGAGTATTCGACCGGCCGGGCAGGAAAACTTAGGGGGGGTGAGCGTGTGGCCAGACGAGCAAAGCAGGCAAGTGGCTAGTCGGGCAGGGCAAAGCAGAGCGATCGAACGAGCGGGCATAGATTGAGCGAGCGGCCGAGTGAGCGTGCGGCTGGCCAGGCAGAGAGGCCAAGCAGTCGAGCCGGCGAATGGACTGAGGCCTGCGATGGTCACAATTTTCTTGAAAAAGATTTACCCCATCTCCGGCTGTGCTTCGAGGTTTACTTGGACCGTATATTTCCTAGAATACAATGGTTAACCGTGATTCACACCAAGCACTGATGGTCACAGCGACTATTACTATCCAGGAGGTTACGAAATTATCATTAACAATTGTTAATGCTTCTGTTACCTTCTTTAGCAGCAAAAAGAATTCACATGACAAAATATTGGTTGTTCCACTTGGGCAAATTTTGCCCCAACCAATCTGACATTTGACGCGCGCAGATCGTGCTCACACACAAGTCAACATGGTTCAATGCAATTCGAGCCTTGAATTTACACCCCTCAGGACACCCACGTGCGAGAGACAATCTCTCTCCATGCATTTGTTCACATTATCAATGCATGTAAATCAATATAAATCAACTAATATGCCTTGAAACTCCCAATATAAGACTAAAGTCACATCCACAATTGAAAAACTTCTTTTTTTTTCCACCTCTTCTCTATACACATATCTCCAACAGAAATTTAAAAACAAAAATTACATATTTTGAAGAAGTCATTAGAAGATACTTTTCATTTGGATTCGATAGAAGTATCATCAAATGAGTAGGATAAGATCATGTTGTTTGAAATTAAGTTGGATCGAGCTAAGCATGACATGGATTCGTGTCAAATGCGGTTCATGACTCATGTTCATAGTGATTTAATTAACGATTAGTTTGAAAGGGTACATTGTGTCAACTTGACACGATAACGAATACGGCTAGGATCTTATATGCATATAGAAGATGATAATATAGTTTAAGAAGACAAAATAATTAATTAATTAATTAAAGTTTGAATAACTTTTTATAACTAATTATTCACTCTTTTTTGGCCAAATGTTAAATTAAAATAGCAATTCTTATTATTTTTACTTAATTCTTGTGTCAAACATAAGTATACTTTTTTATAGTTCATTTTTACTTAATTCCCATGAACTTAAATAATTATTTCAGGACTCTTGTTAATACTTAAACAATTTTATTTTCTAAAAATATAATTATTGATTATATTGTCTATAATATAATAATATAATTTGAATGATAAAACCAAATCTATTTTATCCTTGTATTTTTTTTTACCCTGCGGCAATGGTACATTATTTTTTTTTTAATTTGCCATGTATTTAAGAATTGAGAGATTTGACAAATTAACAGATATATAAATATTTTTAATGGACAGTTGACTTAAAAATGTAGGGTTGATGGATTATCGCACTACGAGTGCTTATCGATTTATTACAGTGGCTGATGAAAAATTTTCGTGAAATCGAATTGATCGCTTTCATGATTAATCAGGGTAAACTCGATACACCATGACAATAAAAAAATAAAAAAAAAACAAGTGCTCTCAAATAAAAACTATGAAGAGTAAAAAATTGATATAAAGTTGAATTTTAACAAAAGATAATGAACTGTAAATTGCCAAGGGAAAAATGAAATTTATCTGAATTAAATCAGCTATACAAGTGATAATGATGAATTAAATATTTTACCATATGGTTTAGGGTTGATCTAATACTACTACTACGATTAGGAAGGAGACAAGTGTCACCGCCAACCATTAATGGTAAAGTTAAATATGTATTATATGTTGAAGAAGGTTACTACTATTGGCTAAGTACCTTGTGAGAAACATCTCTCTTGTAGGCAGCAAAAAAGAAATTATTGATTATTTCACCTGCCTTACCTCTCACTCCACAACCCCCCTCCCCTAAAAAAACAAAAAAAATGATACTTTTAACTGTTGTATTAATCATATGATGAACTAATCACATTCTTTTAGCTATTTAATTATTTAAGCAAATTAGCATGGATAGTTGTATGTTCGCTATTTTCTTAATAAATTTCGTCACATTATTTAATGTTATAATTTATTTTCAAAATTTGTACAATAAAATCCTATCATTTTGTCACTTATCTTGATATATCATTAGGTTGAGATGATAATCAATGGTGACATTAGACTATTTATTATGCAAGAGGGGTATTTTATTTTTTTTATTCTTATAATTTTTTTTTTTTTACAATTATTTTGGATGAATCATGTTTTACAAAACAAAGACAAATGATTGTATTTTTTTTTCTTTTCTTTTCGATTCATTAGAGGGGGGCGACTTGTAAAACGAGCTCGCACGTTATCTAATGATGACCGCGTGGCTTCAGACCACCTTAGCCTGTGCGGTCCCACGCTTTGTCCACGCATCGGAACGCGCTATCCTGCGCCGCCAGCGTAGCCATACGTGCCCACCCCAGCGGTCCACTGCGTCGCGGTGACGCCAAATAAATATGCGTCGCCATCCTCTCTCTCCCCAGTTGTTTACAGCTCAACGAAGCATCGCTCGCATCACATCGAACGCAACAGTAGAGGACAAGCCCGATGCTACTCTTCTTCTTCTTCTTCTCTTCTTCTTCGTCGTCGTCGTCTCATTCTCCTTTCAATTTTATTAATGGCGTCCGAAATCGGTTTCCGTGGACACCGTTTTGCTGTCTTCCTCCCGGCGCATAGGGAATAGGATCGAATTCCAAGGTTTGATTTAAGACATTCTTTAATGTCGCTTGCTACGTTCTGATATCGTCAGTGGCTGCTTACATATATATAGTTCTGTTGTTTCTGGGGAGTGGCGTTGGCTCCTCGCATCGGCAGCCTTTTTCTGTACCGGCTTTGGTGGGTTTCGGGTGGTGGAGAAGAGAACGGAGAGGCCATGGGTAATAGCAGAGTCCGGACGACGTCGCAGGCGATGAAAGCCCCCGTGAGGCGAATTAAAGTAGGTTGGCTGCCTGATTCCTTTTGATCAAATTCGAGAAGGGTTACAGTTGTTTTTGGTCTTATGTCGCTGTTTCCATCTCAAATTTGACTGCTTTGCTTGAAACGAGAGCCCTCTGGTTTCCTCGTGGTCTTTTCTGACTACAAAGTGGGATCTTTTGGGGAAGGAATTGATGCATCCGCATGTGCTTGGGAGTTGGGATTGTGATTTCGAGGCGGGGTTTTTTGAATTTTTCTACATTTTGTCGATAATTTCATCTTCTGAGACAAAATCGCGGCTTAGAATAGTTCATCTTTCTAAATGGGCTCTTCGTTTTCCTTTGGGAAGTCAGCTTCTTTAGGGGATGGAATCGTCTCTGATATGAATTTGAGATGGGTATTTTTTTTTTTTTTGTATTTTGATTTTTCTCAACGGGTGGTTGTTTCTTTATTCGATTGAATCTTATTCAACGGAATCTATGAGAAGTATTGTCGTTGTCTTCCTCAATCTGCTTCTAACAAACTCTTTTTTTTTTCCGAAGGAAACGAACAAGGAGAAAAAAATCGAGATGCAGGTGAACAAGTCAATTGGCACAAAAGAAGGATTCAACAGACGACAGTCAAGAAGCGAAAAAAAGATTGCTTTGGAACAAGATGTAAAAGTTCTTTATCAAACATTTATGATCTCGTTCATGCTAATTTTGTTCTCCTCCATTTGTTGAATCTTCTGTACATATAAACCATTTGCAGGTTGATAAGCTAAAGAAGAAGCTTAGACAGGAAGAGAATGTCCACAGAGCTTTGGAGAGAGCTTTCACCAGACCCTTGGGCGCTCTTCCTCGACTCCCTCCATATCTTCCTTCTCAAGTAACTCCTCTTCATGCATTTTATTAATCTGTTAAATAAATAAAAATCACAATTTCAATTGTTACATTTTACTTCTTCTAGAAGAATAATTGTTTTACTTTCCCTTGTCTGAAGACGCTAGAGCTTCTAGCTGAAGTAGCTGTGTTGGAAGAAGAAGTGGTTCGACTTGAAGAACAGGTAGTTAATTTTCGGCAAGGACTTTATCAGGAGGCCATCTACTTCTCGACCTCCAAGAAAATCAAAGGAAATGCAACTGATCGAAGCTCGAATGGACAACTTTCTCAAAGTTCTAAATTCTCTGAACAACCTAAACAATGCAGTACGTTGCCAAATGGTGAATCTTTGATCTCAGCAAAACCTACTCACTCAAGACGATATTCTTTGGATGTTGAGCAACTCGAATCTTTACGTAATGGGTCGCTAAATGTTAAGCGGACACCCAATAAGCAGAGTTCTTCTATGGATTTTTCTGAGAATCAACAAGGAAAAGAGAATCAATGGGTCTCTAACTTCAGTAGGAATCCCAAGCAATCCCCGGTAAAGAAAGTCACTAAAGTAAGAGTTGCTGCCTCCGAGAACAAGCATGCTAATGCACAGGTAAATTTCTTTATCCACTTCCAAAATTTTTTGTTTAAAGCAATTTGTTTTCTTTTTTGGTAAATATAGTGTAAATACTAATCAAATTTCAGTTGTTAGTCCAGGCAGAATGTGTCGTAATGGATAAAAAAGGTGTTGGATTGATCTTGTCTGATGCCTCAGATGAAGTGTTGTTGGATAAATCTAGTGGCCCAAACAAATTATCTGAGGATATCTTGAAGTGTCTGATGAACATTTTCTTGTCGATTAAGAGTTCAGATGACATGGAAACATCTTCCTCAAGTTCAGGTTCTTGCGAGAATATTGTGGGGATGGACTCCCGAGATCCTTATGATATATGTGCTGAGTTTGGCAAGAGAGACATTGGTCCATATAAGCATTTTCGATCAGTTGATGTGAGCTCAAATGGTCAAAAGCTTCTCATGGCATCATCATCTTTCAAGCACAGGCTAAAGTGAGTACAACAATTTCTTTTATATGGTTCAACTGTTTAATTTCTTATGGCATCATCATCTTTCAAGCACAGGCCTTTATTCAGAAAGCTTGAATCAGTTGACATATCAAAACTTACACACTGGCAGAAGCTTGCTTTCTGGATCAACATGTATAATTCATGCATGATGAACGTAAGTTGATTGCCTAGTTACTGGATTGATGAAACATACAGTTAATGATTTTGTAGGTTTCTGAATAGTAAGCTGAAGATGTTGCTCCTCATTATAGTTTGTGATTTGTTTCTAGCTAAATTGTCAACTGTCAAATCACACGAAATTTCTCAAATTCTTTACTAGATTGTTTTAGTGCTGACTTTTATGATCCAAATGTTTCTCTGCGAGGTCATCTTTATCTTCTTATCTAACAAATCATTTCTCTTCTTTTTTGGCAACCTATGGCTCAAGAAAGTTCTTCCGATTTGGCATCTTTCGTAAGTAATTTGATTAATCTTCCTTGTTTACTGATTTGATCATAGGCCTTTCTGGAGCAAGGAATACCAACGAGACCTGAGATGGTTGTTGCATTGATGCCAAAAGTATGATCTTCACTTCCTTTGTTCGCCTTAACCTATAAACTATTACTTTGATCATTTAAGAACTCTTTATATTTACCGTCATTTTCATTTCAGGCAGTGATAAATGTGGGAGGTCACTTGCTTAGTGCAATGACAATTGAACATTTCATATTGAGATTGCCTTATCACATCAAAAATGTCAGTCTTTCTCTTACTTAAGTCTCAGGAACTTGATCGCAATCATCAGAGAAAATAACCCATTCATTTATGTAGGCAAAAGTCTCCACTAAAGGACCAAAAAATGAGAGCACAATAATACGAGGAGTCTTCGGATTGGAGTGGCCAGAACCTCTAGTCACATTTGCTCTGTCATGTGGAAGTTGGTCCTCACCTGCTGTAAGTTTGCTGAACTACTTGGTTGTGCTATTAATGCTTGCCTGCCACTAAAAGCTCTGTGAAGACTAGATGCAATTATTGCAACAAAAATCTGAAGACCATATGCAATTGTTGTAGCAAAATCTGAACAAATTATAATAGATTGCTTAATCCTATATCTTAGAGCCCAAAAGTGAGATGATATGTCTTAAAGCACTTCCTTTAGATAAACCTTCTGTGGATTTGGGTTACATTTGTTATTGTGGTTGTTTAGGTGAGAGCGTACACTGCTGCGCGAGTAGAAAAGGAGTTAGAAACCGCTAAAATGGATTATTTGCAAGCAGCAGTTGGCATATCCAAATTAGCGATTCCTAAGCTTCTTCACTGGTACCTGCTTGATTTTGCCAAGGATATTGAGTCATTAATGGACTGGGTATGTTTACAACTACCAGGTCAATTGAGGACTGAAGCAGTTAAATGCCTTGAGGAGAGCAAGAGAAGCGTGATTCCCCAGGCAATACAGATTCTGCCTTATGAATTCAGATTCAGGTACCTTTTGGCCCCATAAATATTTCTCTCCTCCATAGTACAAAGTGCTCCATCAAATTGCCGGAACTCACTGTATGTATTCATCACTGTAAGAAAGAAAAGAAAAAAAAGAAAAGAAAAAACTTTTGTGGATCTACCTTTTTTGTCATTGTGTTTCCTTTGTTTGTTTCATATGATCGTACAACAAAAATATATAACAAGAAAGTCTATGTTTTATTGCGAAGCATAAATGTTAATCATCCACTTTCACTGACTGCTCAAATGCTAAACAACAAATAATGAACCGAAGAAGCACCGCATTTGACATAATAGATCACCTATTTGTCTTAAATGGGATTAATAGGTGTGGAGCATCCAAGCTTCAATATATCAACTTTCTCTTTTTAGCTTAAAACCATACAGTGAAAAAGGATTAATGTTTTTTAGTTTGATACAAACAAGCTCATATTCATCCACCATGTGGTCCTCATAATCATAGAACCTTCAGTAATGCTCAGTTGCACAAATGGGACATGATCTATTTTTTTCTTTCCTCTCATTTATCTCCTTTCTCTTTTAGCTAAAAAGTGAATATGAATGATCTGTCACGTTATGCCAATTTGTCCATGGCCAAGACTCCCACCATCCACACTAGGTCATCTATAGTTATGTCACTTTCTGTTCATATGTGACAAGATTGGATATTAGCTGTGTATCATAAATGTTGGACTTTTGCGTATGTATCTTTTTTATAGTCCTATAATTGACCAGACAAATGAGGTACTTGGATGTGCAGTATGAGGGAATGTGAGATTGTTGTGAGATGTGATATAGGGTATCCTCGATCATTGATGTCTTTCATTGTTAATCCTCTAAGGTTATCTTAAACATAATCTAGTAACTTTATGAGGGAATGTGAGATGTGATACAGGGTATCCTTAAGCATTGATGTCTTTCATTGTTAATCCTCTAAGGTTATCTTAAACATAATCTAGTAACTTTGTTAATCCCTTACACTATTCTGGATAAGTATGGTCTGGCATTGTGCTTGTAAGAAAAGGAATCAGAGTCTTCTACTCTTGTTCAATAAGTTCAGTGATAGTTACCAAAAGCTTTTTTGGGGATAAAGTTCAACTCTTCATTAGAATGCTATAAACTTTGGTTGCTATGTTTTGGGTCATCGGATAATTTGGATGATCAAGATTGTACTAGCTTAAAACACTAATGAATCAAACACACACCTCAACAAGATAATCCGACGTATTAAACAAAATCTTATATTGTACTATGTAAGCCTCGTGTTCTCGAGTGCATCATGTCATACTTAACATTGGCACGGGAAAAACCCATTGCAGCTCTTGCGTCGACGTCAACTAAGCAATGTGCATGCCTCCACTGTATCTGTCTGTAGATTGAAAGAGTTAATGAATAGGTTGTGGCCTGTGGCCATTACAACCATGGTCCTCTCTTCTCATGTTCAGCTGCCCCTGAATTCTACTTGGTGTAAAAATGGAATGAAAAGCTGGTGAGGGGATTAATGAAACTGTAGGGTAGGGTTTTGTTAGGCAGGATGGAAACTGCATGGGACAACGCTCATCAGTTGCATTTACTGCTCATCAGTTTCCTACTGCTGCTTCAAACTCCTGCCCAGGAGAAAAAACTTTCGTGTAACGTGTGTAAAATTACAAAGAAGCTCTCTTTTTATTGTTTAGCGGTACATGGATAAAACATGCTTTCAGTCTCTTCTCCGGGGAAGGGAGGGTAGCATCTGTGGAGGAGAAAGGGGAGAAGAAGATTGAAGATGAAACAGTGGTTCAATACTTAAGTAGTCAAGTGGACGAAAGGCGGTTGGGGAGCTCGATGGCCAACATCCTATTGGCGTCAGCGCTGTAAAAGGATGTAAAAGGATGCTGGTGAAGTAGGATAATGGAGCTCGAAACTGAAGACGACGAGAGGGTGAACCTGCCTCTTCTGATCTCCAAGGGTACCGTAGCGTTTTCCGTCGTGTTCGTGACTATATATATATATATATATAATAAAAAAATATAAAATATAAAATTAAATCAAAATCAAAATTAAATTGATTAAATCTAAAATAAAAGTTTATATATATAAAAATTTGATGAAAAAATCATAAATAATTTTTTTTTTTTAAAAAAAAAGGTATAAAGGTCATTTGAAAGGAGGGCTAATGTCAGGTAGGAGGAGAACTAATATGAGTTGGATCCTCTTTCCCTAAGTTTTCTTGTCCTCGTGTCTCACTCTTCGCCTCCAGTCTACCACCGGCGGCCTCCGATCGACACCCAACCATAACTATATTCGAAGGGGAAGGTGAACCCAGGGGGTCGCTACCAGCGCGATCGACGTCAGAATCTGACCGAATTTGAACAAGGGCTCAGATCGACGACGGAGAAAAATCTGCTCAGATCCGATCAGATTTTAGCATCAATTGCTCCGGTGGCAACCTCCTGTGTTCACCTTCCCCTATGATATAATTTTGATCGGGGCGACGACCAGAGGCCGCTGGCGGTGGGCTAGGACGACGAGTGGAACACGAGGATAGGTGATATTGGGGTCAAATGATTCGATTTTTTATAATCTTTTATTTTTTTAATAGTAAATTTTAGGAGTTATTATTTGTACAAATTTAAATATCAATATTTTCATATTATTTTAACTTTATTCAATTTCTTTGGACTCCTAAACCAATTGATGACAAGGGCTACTTCGACATTTCTAGTGGCTATTATAGTATGATATTTAGACTCAACTTTGGTTCAGAACCAATGAACCATTGGTTCAATTGTTCCTAAGGAGTTAACATTTAATTTTAACCGTTCAAAATGATTACGGTTCATGATTCATATATTATTTACCATAATTTAAGATTATTATATTAATTTTTTAAAAAATATATAAATTTATAAAATTATTTGTCAGACTTGGATGTTGTTGGACTTATTAAGAAAATTATATAATAAAAATTTTATTAATTTATTATTAAATACGTAATTAATATATGAAATTATTTATCAATTTAGTAAAGGATTATAAATTAATTAATAAATAAATATTTTTCTTCAAATAATAATAATAATAATATAGCTTATGAAATTATTGATTAGTTATTATAAAATTAACTAATATATCAAAACAATAATAG